>MU151375.1:5379-33799 GCA_015584085.1 Macrolepiota fuliginosa MF-IS2
CGTGTCTCCGAGTCAGTACAGAATATCCGATTCATTCACCATTGCGGGGAGCCTCACGCCGCGTATTTAATGGACCAGAAGCATGTTATGCGATGGTGTAAAGCTCGTTAAGGGATTATAGCTCTAGGTGGGTGATTACGGGGCTATGTACCCACAGTGCGCCAACAGAAGATCTCGATCAATAGTTTATGTCACCTTACGGCACGCCAGCCTCTACTTATCGCTTTAACGATATATTGACCGATGTAAGCCCTGTCCCTTCTTTAAAATCAAAACAGTGGGCCTCTAAGAGAATTCCAGAGTGACTTACAACCCATAACCCCCATTTCATCATCTCCATGGACAATTAAATGATTAGAGGGCCTACTAGTGACGTTCCCCATGTTCCGTGTGAACGAGCCAGAAATCTAGGTCGCAAACATGACGAGCTCTGGCTCTCGCGTGCTGTCCAATGGATCTTCATCAAGAGCCCAGAGTTGTAAGTCATTTCATCTTGGAGCAAAGCAACAAGCTCAATATGAGGCTACTTTTGTAGGTTACAATCCTTCATAAAAGTGACGATCCAGATTGTCATTCCACCTTTCTTCCTTGGACTTCCCATTCGTTCACTAGCAAAATCCTTACCTGAGACGCCATCGTTGATGGAACGGAGGGGATGGTACCATGCATTCAAGCTGGTTTATTGTGCCTGTTTTCATGCTGTTGTATGTTCAGCCCTTTTCGATGGTCCACCAGACTCATCATTATTGATATCCTTGCAGCTGCGCGGGGCTTATATTCTGGTGGCAGGTCATTGAACGCCTAAACAATGGGCCCAAAAGTTCATGCTTGAATCCTGCTATCCGAGTTCAAAACGTTTTCCAGGCCTTGTCTTTGTCTTTTGCGAACACAACTGCAAGGCTTATTCTTACTCATTTCTATCTGATGGCCGATAATGACACCAGCTTGAACGCAACGAAGGTGGGTTTCTATTTTTATTACCCCAACCAGAGAACTGAAGCATTTCTAGCCCAGTAATAACATCCATTATGACGATGTCAGAAAGATCTTGCTCTAAGCGGTGCTATATCTTCCATTCCTCTTCTTCACCCTTGGCGTTATATTTACAGGCAGCATTCTAAAAGCTATCCAGACACTTTACCTAGAGTCCTCAGCCCCCAGAGACAACGTTATAAATACCATCTGGTCTTTCGGGCTCCTCAACGTCCTGTGGCTTTGGGTGGGTGGGTATTGGGCTTATAAGAGCCTCTTGGGAAGGATTGAGGCCACCAAGCAAAGGTTTGTAGTTTGAACATCGGAACGGATGCTACAATCCTGGGTGCTCATCTGGTCAGTTTCCATACTGTGTCCGATCGCGCGTAGGGGTTGTCAGGCATTACTCCTTTCTCTTGTTTTTCTTTTCCTACTGTTTGTCCTCGTCCTTATATCTGCTACAGGTTCGCCCTGTATTTTCGCTTTATGACAGCCAAAGAAGTGCCTCTACTGAATACAACCTGTAATTATTCAGTAGTATCCCAACTAACCTCATATTACCGTGTAGCCGAGCTCCCATTGTATGTATTTCATATCAACGTGATAGTATGCTCCCATTTATTATCTTCTATCATACTACACAAATCAATTGCGCACTCAATCCTACTAAGTCACGGCGCATGTACATGTCATGGGTGGTTGCTCGTTCTGTTCTTCTTGAAATCTCACTTAAACCAGTATCGATCACATTGGACCTTTATTGGACCTTTGACTACGAATCACCCTGGTGTTGGTCTCAACGGCCCTACACAGGGTGGTCGGCTCCGGAGTGCCGCAAAGGATTTATGCTCATTCCACAGAGGCAATAAGCTACTATCTCGGTATAGGCCCCCACCCGCAGTCGGAGCAAATGAGGAAACTGCCTGCCACGCCAAGGGGCTGACGGGGCTGACGACAAATGGCAGCAGTGTTCAATGCCTGTTTAATGAATCAGATACCATGATTGCATACCGAAATCCCCGGTTCTTTTGGTCGGAAGTTATGGCCTTTGGCGTCTACCACAAGGAGTCGATTAATGAACAATGACGGGAGGCGGGGTCGATGGCCGTGAAGCTTCTAGATTCTGCTATTTGCTATTAGTGCTTACCAAGCATCCAAGTTCGTAGTCGTTGTCAATAGGGTTCGACACCTGGTAGGTTATGTTTTTTTTTTCGTGTTCATTATCCTGCTGAGCTCTAGTATTATTTTAGTATCACACGCTCAATATCGACCTTATATCCGTGGTTTATGTGATATGTAGGGGATTTATGGAGTTCGATAGGCCACCCGTCTCATAGCCTGGGTTTGTTCGCTGGCGATGCAATTAACCGGATAAAGCTTCGCGCAGGGCGCCTAGGTGGTAGCCCCCCATTGTCCGACTTTGAATGTGCCCTCCCCGGTGGTGACACGATGAGACAGCCAGCCCGGAGACGTCATGTTCGTAACAGAAGAACTCTAATCCTCGGAACGGGCAAGGAGGTGAGTGTCCTGCTTTCATGGGAAGCGGCCCTTCCGTCAAATGTGACGCATTCAGTTTCGTGAACGCCACCACGTTTCAGTCTGGTGTCGCCACCTTGACAGAACCAATCAAATTAACAGCTATGACTTTGAAGCGGATTGGTCGTTCACAACTGAGGTCCATTGATACCGAGACGGTGGGTTTCCTATGGGGCACTCGTGCATTTGCCGGGAAAATTGTCTTAAGCTATCCGTCTCTTCTTTAGGTCTCCCTGTCTTGGACCTGATAAGGTAGACCAGGTGGAAAGATCTGATAATTCAAAACCGCCTCAAGCCTAGGCGGGGATCATTTTCAAGCCAGGGCCCTGATGTAGTGCCTGCCTTTGCATCGCCAACATGGATACCGCTTGTCCTTCTGGCGGGATATTGTAGCGATCACATGGTTCTTCGAGTTGGGACGGAGGAAGGTGTGCGGCGAGAGAATCGATTAAATTGTTCTGGAGTACAATGATATACAGCGCTGCACTACGTGATGGTCGAGTAACTAAGCTTTTCAGCCAGACCAGACAGCACCACCAGGGGCAGTGTAGCTCTGGAGGTTGTTGTATATGTTGACCTGATGTGTCCAAAATATTAGCAATGTGCAGAAATGCTAACTGAATCAAACTGACAGTGATGCCCGGGTCGGAGCCCTGGTAGCTGCCAGGGAGGGAGATCTTCGGGGGGCTGGCACTGCCTCCACCGGAGATGTTGACCTGAGCACAGCCTGTTTTCTATAAGTATAGAGACTCGAAGATGGGGTATCACGAACGTACCAATATAGAATTGAGCGCCGGGGTAGCTCGAAGCGACGTGGAGAGCGATCTAAAAAATGAAATGCGTCGGCGAGAGCGTTTGGGTGGGGGAGGACGTGGAAGCTTACAATTTCAGCACGAAGGAGGTACTCGCCTGCGGGCAGGGAAGCGGGGATCGTGACGGAGTGCTTGCCTGTTTAATTTTGTCCAATCAGCTCACCGAGGCGCGTGTATGAAACCTGTGGTAACTCACCGCTGTTGGCGTTAACGACGTCAGTAGCCCACTGTTGAGAGGCAGGGTCGATGAGACCAGAAGAATAGATCTTGGTCCAGACGGCACCTTGACCGTCGAAGGAGGCGGCAGTGGAAGGAGCCTTGGCAATATAAACCTGTACGGGTCCCTTGTGGCCGCCAGAAATAGCGTCTTCACCGGTGCGCTGGGCGTGTTGATGCCATTCAAAGCTGAAGGACAGCCGTGAGCAACCGAGCACAAGAAACAGTCAAGTGGTACTAACGTGATTGTGGCACCGGCGGAGATGGAGGCTGTGCTGACGCTCGACCCAGAGGTGCCGCCAACGTTGCAAGTGATATCCGTGGAGGTCACATCGGTGACGGGGTTGTTGTTGGGAGGGACACGGATGTAGTTGTTTTGTCCTTCGTCAACCTGGGGTGGCGTTGTTTGAGCATGATAGGGGGAAAGGCTACGAAAAGTCACGTACACCGTTGTTCCAGATGTATTGCATAGTGACTTGGGAAAGGTTAACTCAGGGCCTGGGCAAGCAAAAAATTATCAGAACTCACAGTGAGCATTGGCGACCGCCGCAACGGCGAGGACTGCAAGGATTGACTTCATATTGAAAAACCCAAAGATCTTGGGGACTTGATTCCACCCCCACTCGTTATTTATACCTCGAGGGTGTTACCACGAGCGCCGAGCGTATCATATCACGATGGCGATTATTCGATTAATTCGCTAGAATCTTGGCATCGGCAGGGGGGAATAGACGTCAGCTTTGGCGAATTAGACTCATCTGGAGACTGAGGGCGGAATCAAATGCGGGATTGATTGGGGTTGGGTACATCAGCTGGGAACAAGCCGTCACGAGTGCAATCATGTTTCCGAGATTAAAGCGTTTCGATGAGCAGAAGCATAAATGAATGGCAGTAGTCAAGGCCTGAACTTCGGAAGGGACAGCGGAAAAATAAAGTGATTTGGAGCGGAAGCGCAACACCCTAGTCGTCATTTTATCAATTATGGCCCACTCTTTAGAAGATACAAGTTCCTATTGGCAGTTTACGAAGGTTCGTGATACGAGGTAGCAACTTCTGTGAAACCTCCCCCAGTTCGTTTCTCGGCACTTGGTGCCTAGTGTGCGAGAATCACAGAATGGAAGGAGCAGATATAACTATAGTGTGCGAGATGTTCCGAGAATCGTGTGGCCGATAAAATATCCGCTGTAATAACCTTCAACTTTCCTGAGAAATCTCTAAAGGGTTTCGAAAAGGGACGCGAAATGTAAATCCGTTGTGGTGATTTTTCCGAATAAACGCAGAACTCCGACGTAAGGTTCCCACGCATCAGCAACAGAGCATTCGATTCGACAGATTCTTACATTCACCCGACAGTAACAAAGGTGAGTTCAGCTCGTGCCCCTGGAGTTATCTCTAACAATGCGTTGAAGACATCATCCGGTGACACTTTGATATCATATTGCCGGGTCCCATCGGCGCAATGTCTGTCCTTTTTGAAACTTCTTTGGGAGACGTCGTGATCGACCTAGAGACAGACCTTTGTCCGAAAACCTGCGAAAACTTCCTCAAGTTATGCAAAGTATATTATTATAACCTAAATGCATTCTTCAACGGTGCGAGTTGCGTCCAATCGTTGACTTGCTAGTGCTCATCCACTTTGCTACAGTCTCGAAGGATTTCTTAGCTCAAACAGGGGACCCAACAGCTACAGGAACAGGGGGAGAATGTATTTGGTCTTACCTTGCTTCTACATCCTCAACAAAGTCTCCCAATGAAGCGAAGCCGTCTCGTTATTTCGCTCCAGAAATCCGTCCAAAGCTGAAGCACACGAAACGTGGCACAGTCTCAATGGCCGTAGCCCCGGCGCTCGTGGATGCGTCGGGTGAGCATGTCCAAGGCGGATGCGGGAGCCAATTTTTCATTACATTGGGCAATGAAGTGGACTACCTTGACGGTAAACATGCTGTATTCGGACATGTTGTTGAAGGAGAGGACACGCTGGAGAGGATCAATGATGTTTTTGTGGATCAGGACTCGCGCCCATTCAAGGATATTCGGATACGGCACGTCGTTATACTTGGTGTGTTTCATGCACTTGCTAGGTCTGCATCTGCATCTCAACTTTTCTCCCAGACGATCCATTCCCTGATCCTCCAAACCTCGTTGTCCCTGCTTCTCCGCCGACACAGCCCCCAGACAGTTCGACTCGTATCGCGGAAGATGAGGATCCCCTCTTCCAACTTCCAGAAGAAGAGGAAGAGCGCATTCGTCGCGAAAAGGCCGCGGCGGCCTCAGCTCTTACACTCGAAATGGTGGGAGACCTCCCTTTCGCCAACGTCCGCCCACCAGAGAATGTGCTATTTGTGTGCAAACTGAATCCTGTAACACGAGATGAGGATCTGGAGCTGATTTTCTCTCGTTTTGGGGTCATTATGAGTTGTCAAGTGATCCGGGACAAAAAGACTGGGGACTCGTTACAATATGCATTCATTGAGTTCGACAAAAGGGAGGATGCAGAACAGGTGCATACTATATCTTCGCGTTTCTTTTGGCCGATGTTGTCGGAGCATTTCTAACAGTTATTCCCCAAGGCTTATTTTAAGATGCAAAACGTTCTAGTGGACGATCGTCGTATATGGGTAGACTTGTGCGTCATTTTCAAGCCTCTTCCATTCTACATCGCAGCCACAAGCGAGTTTTGATATCACGCGCTTGATATATTGTCTTTTCAACTTTATGTTCCGCGCATGACCTGATGCTAATGATGCTATCTTTTGCACAGCTCCCAATCTGTTGCCAAAGTAAATAGTCACTGGTCAAACGATATCACACGAAGTACAAAGATGAAGAGGGGTGATGGATTCGCCGGTCGTGAAGATCTCGAACGAACAAGAAAATATCGCAATGATGATGGTGGGCGCGGTGCAGGCCATGAGTATGGTATGGTGTTTGATGTACCTGGGCGTCATGGCCGCTCCTCGGAGCACCGAAGGCATCGAAGCCGCAGTCGCGACCGTGACGATAGGCCAAGGAGGGATAGACAGAGATCAAGGAGCCCGCGAGACAAATATGAGGAAAGGGATAGATATCACAATAAAGACAGGGATAGGCGAAGAGATCGCAGCCGGGGTGGAGGTGGCCGGTCTGACTATGATCACAGGCGATGAAGGAATAGAGTTACTACACGCAATACAACCTCGGTGAGCCGTGTCATTCGTAGCTGTCAAAAGTTCCGTGCTGCCTTGACTCGTTACGGACGGCACTTGTATTGTGATGGGCACTACCTTGAGCTTTGTCCATATAGGTATCGAATGCACAGTTGTGTCTCTCGTTATCCGGGCACCCATTTGTGTTAGTGGCAGTCAGCCACCCTGCGCGAAGTCTAGTGGCAAGACGTGGATCAGCATTACAATGCAGCATTGCATGGTACTGTATCACCGAGCGAACCACCAAGGCTACTAGCGCTGATGTTAACCGCCACAACAGATCAGCTGGACACGTGAATCTGTCAATGTCACTTACTAGCACGCTTTGGGTGACTCGAGCTTCAGCTAGCTATTAAGCCCGTTAATTGCTACGCAGTGCCTAGAAACCCATAACGATCTCGTATTCGTAGGCAGTGACTATATCCAAAGGTTATTTATACTCCCATGAAACAGGTATGAGTGGAGACGAATCTAAATCGGGCTCTCTCGAACGCGGTGCAGCGCCCTGGTTGCGGTCAGTCCGCGCCACGAGTTGATATGCCCGATCTTATCGAATTTTGTCCAGTTGATAGCTACTGGGACGTATATATAAAAGCGTCTCTCCGTTTGGGCCGCTGAACTCGTATAGCTCTTTCCCCTCCCTCCATTACCTGCCCAAGAACCATCTTCTCTACTTTGACGCAATGGCCATCGAAAAACTCTCAGAATGCACAACTATATCTTGCGAGTTTGACTCTGTCGATGCCGACCTCATCCTTCTCTCCCGCGATCCCCCAACCGAATTCCATGTTCACAGCGTCATCCTTGCGGAAGCTTCCCCTTTCTTCCACGACATGTTTACCCTACCCCAAGCCCCCACCACAGATGTGGGAAGCTTGAAAAATACCAAGCCCATCGTTCCAGTCACAGAATCGCGGGACGTTCTCGCATCTCTCCTCCACTTCGTCTACCCCATCCCCGACCCGGAGCTTGTTTCCCTCGACGAACTACCTCCTGTCCTTGATGCAGCAATCAAATATGATTTTTCAAGCGTTGTCCTCACACTCCGCCGCCTCCTCACATCACATGAACACCTCCAGAATTCGCCCATCCAGGTCTATGCGATAGCCAGTCGGTTTGATCTAGAAGAGGAAGCGCAGATCGCCTCCTCACATACGTTGCGCTTCAGCATTCTCGAAGGCCCGTTGTGCGAAGACTTGAAGTACATCTCTGCATGGCAGTATCACCGCTTACTTGACCTCCACCGCGCACGGTCAAAACGCGCACAAGAAATCATCGACACCAAGAATTGCCCCAACGAAATCAAGTGTGCGCAGTGCAATAGTTCGTTCTACACTGCCCAAGGTCAACCAAAGTGGTATTACCAGTGGGAGAAGGAGGCAAAGATGGAGCTAGCTGTGCGCCCTGTTAGTGATGCTATCTTCTCCATTGAGTTCATCGGACAGGCTACGCAGAAGTCGGGATGTGCCAGGTGTAGCGAGAGCGTCTTCCAGTGCTGGCCGTGGTTGGTGGAGATGAAGAAGCGTATTGATGACTTACCCATGACGGTGTAAGCATTTCCGCACGGGATCTTCGGCTTCGGCTTCGGCGGTTAATTTGATCAGCTCCTCACTTCATGGACGTTAGCTACACATATTTATCTACACATTCAAGACTTTATCTCGATATACCATACTTATATTCGCACTTCACAATTTTGTAGACTTTGCAAGTCATTAATAGCAATGGCCAAGTGCCCCCCACTTCTTCGTTAGGGAAAACATAATTCAGGATCAAGTCTATTGATTGCTAGTACACAAACGAATGGCAATGCTAGTAAAATCTGTATAAAACACTGAGATAACTTAAACCCATGTCCATAAATTGACCCCCACAGAAGAACACAATGCGGAGTAACTGCGCTAATTAGTTTGTTAGGTGAGCCACAGGCCAAAATACTAGATGCAGATAGATAATGTCGGTGAAGGAAAAAAATCAAGATGAGCCAGCACCTCAAATTTCATCCCCGGTTCTCGACGCTCTCTGCAAGAACGACTCCTCCCTGAAACTACCTACGACACTCCTCGCTATAAACGGATCACCGGCACCAGTAGCAGGGTCCAACATAAAGCTCGCAGCAGCCCAAGACGTGAAATCGGACATCCTGCCTTTCCGTGGGCTAATCGTTACAGATCTTTTTCCACTGGGTGACTTGGGTGAAGTAGCAGGTGAAGTCGGCGATAGCAATTTTGACACTGGTGACGTCTCGCTAGCTGTTGCTACGTTAGCAGATGTTTGTGGTGGAGCCTGCAATTGAGATTGCTGGGTTGGGCGCAATCGTCTCCGCGTTCCGCTTGGCTCGGCGGCAGATACCTCCGATGCCGTTATCGGTGCCGTTGGAGCAGCTGTATATGTTTGCATCGTGCTTGCGGTGAGATTAGGTTCAGACCCGGAGTTCGCAGTACTGGAACCACCGAGCTTTAGATTCTGAACAGTCCTACTCAGTGCTTGGAACACTGAAGACCCATCCGGCCATCCGGCCCGAAAGACGCCACCGAGATGTTTGGGCGCCTGTGACTCGCTTCCACTAGTTCTTTGCGTGTCTTGCAGGTGTTGATCGTGGTTCGTAAAAGTAGAATGAAGAGAAGAATCTGATAATACTCTCCTTCGGAGAGCCCTCTGCACCAAAGGCGCCACCTGGTCATACGCCCCAACCCGGTCATCGATGACGGCATCCACGGCTCGCGGAATTTCTGCCCTGGGTCTTGGTAGCGCTGTATTCCTTCCGATTGTACGGGTTCCATCGATAATAGTGTCGTCCGAGGGGTATTCTTCTGCTCCTATCCCAACTTGCATCAATGACGGCATGTGACGTACTGAAGAGGAAGGTGGGACTACAACCCATGCGTCCGTACTCGTACTGGTACTATTGCTGAGCTGGGGAGCACCAGCAAAGATGTCCATCAAAGTACTGGCAGTCGTACTTTCCACTGGTGGAGCACGAGCGATAGGAGAAGACGGAGTTACGTTTGTAGTGAATCTCCCTCCTACGCCCGAAAATTCGACCTTGACAGTTGTAGTGGAGGCTGCGAGGGCCGGACCCAATTTGGGAATTGGTCGGATATTCCGGTGTCGCGAACTGTTCGACTGTGCTACAGAGGGCGGAGGAATTTCACTGCGGGGAGGGGAGAACAGTCTAGAGATTGGTGTGATCCAGCTCTGTGCAGGGTTCGCCAAGATCTCGCTGTCGCCACCCTTCTCTTTACGCTCGGGATGCAGGGCATGCTCGCTGATTTTCGAAGCAAGAGAGGGGTCAAGGATGATTTCATTAAGAGTGTCCCTGATGTGCCCAAGCTCCATGAACGCATCTCTTAGGAACTTAAATAGTCCCCGGAGGTCTTTGCGTGTAACGGGAAGGGCAGCTTTGTCTTCCTCCAGTAGTGAACGGTATTGCTGGCGCAAGGAATTGACTTCAGCCAGGATATTACTGATTGTCGTCTTTGATAGGTGACCAACGTCAGCACCTTTAAGATTCTGGCGCTTTAAGCGATTGGCCATTGTCAAAGGATCCGTCTGTATCATCCGACCCAGCAACGACGCAACACGTTCGATAAGAGATGCCATTTGGATCGACGATGAATCAGAAAACGACGACGCCTCTGAGTGGTCATGAGGCGAGAGTGATGGCACCAATGACGGCAATGGAGAAGCTGACAGGAGTGAAGAAGGATATGGTTCCGTTTGTACACCCCGCGACCGGGATAGTAGCAAGAGCGGCTTATGGGACCGTCGCCTCTCGGTTGGAGAGGTAAGCTCCTGATCATCGTTAGGAGTCTCGATTTCGAAGCTATAATGCGAAGGGGAGTAGCGCGACGAAGCTTTGCTTTTAGGTGTCTCTTTGATGTCAAACGGCAAAAGTGAATCAGTAGGTGAGAACGATTGGTTGGCGTCGGTAGTGAGGGGTTCCTACAATAAGAGTAAGTGAGCCATGTTGTTATCGACGTGACAAGCCGAACTCACGAGGTGACGGCGGGGTTTGCGTTCGGTAGTGAAGACCTAAGAAGGATATGAAGCGAAGTAATGGGCAAATAAAAATTAGACGAACTGGGTAATCTCTGGACGCAATTGAACTGATACTTGGTCTGTGTAAGCGCCTTGGAGTGTTCGCTTAAAAACTGCTTTAATGTGGGCAGAGAGAAGGAAAACATCAGAAGCTTACCTCCGGATCGGGGGGCAGGAGGGTTGGCTTTGTACTCCTCGAATTCTTCCTGAAGTGAGGCAAAGTCTTCTCGTGTATCAGTGAGTAGGTGCTGAAGCTCGTCGTTGTCATGCTTGAGAGTCTCATTATCTTGAACGAGAGACTCTAAGATCCGAGTAACTTCCTCATAATATCCATCCATTGTGTCGGTGTGAAGGTTGCCCTGGACCAAATTCGATCATTTCAACCGAGGGTATATGCAGTGTTGACTTACGGCTTCCCGAATAGATCCTAATGTAGCCTTCGCATCCTGCAAGAGAGTTCCCGACGACTCCAAACGATGAGACCGCTTCTCCTCCAGAGCTTCCTGTAACCGTCGAACCTCGGTCTGTAGTTTGACTGTACATTCAGAGCGGCGTCAGCCCCGCCAGCAGCCTGTAAATAGAAACGTACTAGTCTTGTCCTTCAATGCTGCAAACCTAGACTCCGCCAGTCGTGCTCTATGTGATTCACTGTCCCTCTCCTGTTGCATATCATCTCGTTCCTTCAGGGCGGCGGTTAATCGAGTATCCCAACCAATTGAGCGGGCGTGATGCGCAGTTAGACGAGAGATAGTCGTTCGGGCGTCATGTAGCTCTTGTAGCAGCGTCTTGTTGGACACCTCGGTAACTTCACTATTGACAAGGACTTGATTGAGTCTCTAAGCAAAGAAAGAAATTAATGTGAGAGGTGAAGGCAAATGTCACACAGGGCATGTGTACCTTCTCCAGCGCCATTTTCTCCTTCAATAACTCCGCATACTGCAAGTCGAATTGCTCTTGACGGAATACTATTGTATCATCTTCATCGTCCTCTTCATCAGAAACACTACCCTGCTGTCGAACGTCGTTGGTTCGCTTGATCCGGCATCCTGCCTGTCCACGACGAACGTTTACGAAATGTGCAAAGTTGAAAGATCGCAGTAACTCGCCTCATGTCGACGCACATAGGCCTCATGTCGCTGCAATAGAGCCTGGCCAACTTCTACACAATGTATGAGAAAAGCACGCGAACGTTGCCAGCCCCACGAACAGAGCACTCACCGGCGCTCAAAGTCAGCCGGCTCTCAAGTCGAGACTTAAGTTCATGCCAAGCCTGCAAGTTTTCGCATTCTTCAAAGCCACAGCAACAATTAATCTTCACCGGAGGGTCTGGAGAGGGTACTCGGGAGAAATTGGAGAGAGCCAGTGTTAAGTCGTCAATTGTGCTCGTAGCGCGGTAAAGACTGTTGGTCAGAGGGGATTCCGGGGTCGCTGGTCGGGATGGGATAGGTTCTTGGGTATTCATGGGTATAGGTGTCGGGTGTTCAAGAATGTACGATGTGTGTGGTCAAAGCGAACATGGGGCGACTACGGCTGGCGGTTGGGTGGAAAGAGTTGGGCATTCAGCATCATGTGATGTTCATTATGAGTGTCATTGAATGATCAAATCCCCGACTTCTTATCTCCGTCAAACGACTTCTCTTTTATTATTAGAAGACAGACTATCATACACCCTATCAACATCAATGCCAGGGAAGAGATGGCGGTAATATACTACCTAGATCCACAAAATAAAGAAACAAAGTGACACAATGTAAAGAACGAACAGAATATGTATAACAATCCAAATACAATCATCGAATAAACTCTATCAGTAGCAATCCCGAAAGCAGGGTTAAAACGATTTGTATCATATCATCAAATCCACAAGACCGGGTATCCAATTGATCATTCTCGTAGCGTAGCCGTGATGTAACGGGAGGAATTGAAGGCTTTGTGCGAGCCCCGCCATCTGATAAGCCTCAAGAGCGCTCAGAAGAGCTGGGGTAGCGGTGCTATCCTCTGGGGTATTGATTGTTGAAGTTGATGTGTTATCGAAATCACCCAAGGCTGGGTCTCCGGGCTGAGAAGTGCGATAGATACTTGACACGTAGCGAAGGATGGCAGGGTTGGAGGACGAGTTGAAGGCGCTGATGACCTTTTCTTGCAGATTACCAAACCTGAAAACAAACGGGTCGGCGGGAGGGAGCTTTCAGATTGAACAATGAGACTTACACTAAAGAAAGGATTTCGGGATAGGAATTTCCAAGGTCCGCCAGTAATGAATATAACATTTCTGTTTCGACATCATCGCCCTGAGCCGTTGACAACATGGTCCCCACAAACGTTGCAACAAACAGAGCAGTCTTGGGATCATTGACCCCGAGGAAGCTATTTGTCACCATAGGTGCATGCGCTTGTGGGTCGAGATCTGGTAGACCGGCGTCCACATGCCATGCATCTCCGATATTGCATTCACGCAATAATTTGCGATAACTCTCTGGTGTTGTCGATGCCGGTAGCAAGGCCAGGAAGTAGCCAAGAATGGAGGGTGATGGGGAATTTTTGAATCCATTCACGACGTCGGGGTCCCTCTCTGCATTGATCGTGACACGAAGGAGGGTTTCGAGTGCGGCCTCAGCATACTCCTTGAAAGCTCGCAGGCGCATCCCCTTGAAGATGATGGCAGCTAAGGTGAATGAGAAGCTTGATTCGAAAGAGAACTTGAGCAGTCCATCAAGTTGAGCCGTAATCTCCTCCAGTTGTTTTCGACCCTCGATTAACACTTGGGTCACAGGTTGATCCCGGAACATGCCCTGTTCATCCATAGCCTCGAGTGATACTCGGAGCAAAATCGTGGCCTCAACATAGAACGCCGAGTAGCTAGATTGCAACAAGCTAACTGCTAGCCAAAAGACGGAGGAGATGTATCGGGAGTTCTTTTGGAGGATAGGAATAATTCGGCAGATGCAACGCAGCATGCTAACAACTGTGTTTGAGTGGTTTTCATCTGCTTGAACCAAGGCTGCGCGGAAGGCAACCAAGATTTGATAGAGGAAATCATCGTCGACGTCTTGGTTGGCCAAAGCTGCGAGCGCAACGAAAGAGCGGGTCTGGATCGCAGGAATATTCTGGAAGGCGGTTGATGTTACCAAGCTCATCCATCGCGCTCGCCAGATGTTCAGGAGGCCTGGTTCGATGTTAATGCTAGGCCAAAGAATAAAATAGGAAGGCGCACCTTTTGACCCAGAGCCCATTTCCATGATCCGTACCAGGAACGTGGCAAGTTGTTCAAGGTTGTCGAGGTATTGCCTATCGTTTTGTGGGGTCCAAAGTGTATGTTTAGAGGTAGGAACAAACCGCCGGAGTCCAAACAGTTGGAGGGTTTCGGGTGAGGTGTAGTCTTTGATCAGCTGAAGTAGTTCAGTGCCGGGTATGTCGTCTGTTCTTGCAACATATAAAGATTGCAAGAGATTGAGAACAATGCCATAAGCGGATTTCCGAACTTGAATGGGGCCATCTGCTGCGACGAGCATAACGATATGTACGATTTCAGGGACATATAGTTGGTTTTGTGCTAGTTGGCGTGATTGGGAGCCAACTACGAGACAAAGCTTAACCAGCGTCGATATTTCACTATAATTTGCATGTTCGGAAACGTTGTTGGCGATAACCGTTGGGGGACGATTGAGAGCCTATAACAAATAGTTTAGCCATTTGCCACAATCCATATGATCCAACTCGCCTTCCGCAGTTTGTGGTAAACTCTTCCCCGGACACTAACGGACGTCACCGTCGCGACAATATGGGAGATACTTTCGCACCTCGGATTGTTAATGCCGCCATCGGAGGCTGTGCGAATTAATTCATCAAGAACTGCATCGACAATCGCGAGGTCCGATTTGCTGATTTCGGCCCAAATGCACCTCTGAAGGGTTGGCACTATCTGTTACAACGAATCAGAACAGTGAAAACACCAGGACAAACAATGGACAAACATCAGGGAAGGCAATCGACAACTCCGCCAGTGTCCTGATGCAATCTCGCAGACGAGCACCAGATCTCTCGTAGAGACTGTGCGTAGGGTTGACGAAATGTGCGAGATTCTTGATCCAAGGGCTCATGTAGTGTAGACAGCCCGAACGCCGCTTGACCGAGTCCTTGCCCATCGATTTAAGTGAGGCCGAGACCTCGTGAATGAAGTCCAGGGTCAACTGTGGCGCGAACTCTGCGAGCTTCTCACTAAGTTGATTCACGAAAGCGATAGAATCAGCGGGGATGAGACCAGCTAGGACGGGGTTAGTACCGCGTATCCTCAATAAACAAGGACGGACAGACCTTGAGTTGCGACAATGGGGCACTTGTCGTACTTGAGGTAGGTACATACAGCTCCCAGAAGATGGTAAGCAGCGCCACGCATCATTTCATCCTCGGGATCCACACTCAAGAACCCAACGTGGAGTAACGTGGCAGGAACGTTGGAGAACCGGGAGAATCTCTCAGACATGTACATCTGCGTGTCTTTGAGTTTTCCTTTAGCGTATCTGATGGCCTGATACGGAACGTCAATAAGACTCAAAAGCAAAGTAAGCTGAGCTTACCTTGACGATGGGATCCCTCAATGCTGAGAAGAAATATGTCGTACTGCCTTGCCTCCGGCGAACAATGAACTCGTTCAGGTCTTGACCAGTGAAAATGTTGTAGATATCCCCTATGTCTGCGAGGTGAATGATCTCGACGTTGCGGCACATCAGCACAGGTGAGACTGGTTGACGTTGGCGCTAGTTTGCAAGACCTCTATGAGCAGCGAATGCAAGAACGAAACGACTTATACCTTACAGATGTGATGCGGATATGAGAGCTTGCGACACGGAGCATGACTGGCACGCGCATAGAATTGGACTGTTTCCATGTAACATCCTGGAATTCTTCATACTGCTCTTGCTCAAGTGCATCTGTTCCACAATGAGTGATCGCGCAAACAACCTGCTTGAAGTAAAACCTACTGGATTCGGATAAGACTTCCATGACGGTGTCCGGGAGTTCCTCCAGTAGCTCAGCGACTGAGACATACGTTTTGATAGATGAACAGAAGGGCGTTCCTTTTAGCGAGAATCAGTATGAACCCAAAGAAAGAATCCGAAGAGGTCCGCACCTGCCATGAAATTATACAAGCGTCGAAGATATTTTTGCGAAAGAGAGTTTGGATTCAATATATGCACGGTCATAAAACGTTCCCTGATGTCCTTCGGCACAATCTCAGCACAAAACCTGAGCCATTGCAGTGGTAGTTCGGACATAGGGGTGAACCCAGTACAATCCACAATGACATCAAATGGCTCTCCAATATACTTGGGGTCGGTCAACATCTGTTAACTGCTTGTAAGTAGAATCACCTTATGGAATCCGAGCTGCATACCCTCAAGACATAATGCATAAGAAATTCTATGTCAATTCCCTCCACATCGAGTTTGGACAACCGCAGTAGGAAGATGTTCATGTTCTAGGCCGCAACCAAATTAAGTGAAGGGGCACAAGGAGCACTAGTGTGGCAACTGACCTTATCATTCACTGGCGTTTCTACGAAAAACTTCTGGATAGAAGTAACGTCTTGTTCTGCATATCGGTTCATGAGTTCATGGTATTCGCGAGACTCGTTAGACGCATATTGTGAGGGCTGAGGGATGGCAACTGGGGAACCAAGATCCACTAGGAGGGCACACAATTCATCCCATGCGCGTTTTCCGCTCAGTGCCGAGGGGTCACCGCCGTCTGGAGTTGGCCTCGACATGCTCAACAACTCCTTGCCAATTTTATCGGCATGCCTATCCAGAAATCGGTGCAACACAATTGCATCAGTATCATCGTTGACAGTCCCCTGCCAATGATCCTCAGCTTGTAAGACGGACGGCGAGGATTTCTTTGGTGCAATCAGCACACAGTCGGTGATATAACGGAGAAAAACACACATGAATTTCGCTCAGGAAGCGGGTGACATTGGCAATCTGGCCCTCCAAGAATTTGTTCAGCCTGGTCATATAAGCTTCCTTCCCGAAGAAGATATTGTTTGCCAAGTTCTGAAGGATTTTGCCGATAACCATCAGACCTCGACGCATTGTCTGTCGATCCTCCATCGGAAGTTCGATGTCAACCGTCTCCGGTGCAACGACCGCGGGCGTAATAAACCTATATTTTCTTCAGATGATATCACATGAAATAACAGAGACGCGTACCTCAGAAACATGAAAGCCCCCATCACAGCAAATTTAGCAGTTGGCCAAATTTCTGCACTGGAAATCACTCAGTAAACTGTAAGTCCCAAGGGCAGCACAAACTTACACTCTAGCAGAAATATAAGCCGAAACCTCCCGCAGCATTCTACCAAACCCAATTATCAACGAAGCTGGAGAAGTTATTCCAAAAAAAGCACTTACGGTGGTAGCTGTGGAAGGGAAGAGGTCACCACGCTCAAGAACTTCGCAGCCACATACTCGACCGTCTTCTGGTTCTCGATAAGATCTTGTTCCTTCGCCTTGTTCGGGTCCATCTCGTAACTATGCCCAGACGGCAGCTCCCGCATGAATGCAATGAGTGGGCCAATGAGACTCCTGAGATAATTGTACCCATGGATCTTGGCAAAGGCGGAAAGGAACTTGTTGCCCACAGAATTACGACGGAAGAGGGCGACTTCGCTATCAGCCTGCGCTATCTCGCTATCGATGAGGGATTTGAGGAAGCTTGTCAAGGTCGTACGAGAGTCGAAAATATTGAGCAGTACGGAAATCATGATATCGTCTTCAGAGAATGGGCAGACTTCGACTATCGTTTGAGCGAGTACAAGCTACACCAATCAGCATCCTTCGTCATTCGAGTACGAAGCCTACTAACCTTAGATCCTCGAACTAGCTAAAAGTATTAAGAAACATAAGCTCGAGCCGAATTTCCGCAGGGTCTGGCACTGACCTCAATGAGACGAGTATTACGGCTTTGCGCCGCAGACCGTTCCTCGGCATTAAACGTCGTACCCTGCCCAATCACTCGCGCAAATACATGAGCGAAAATGACCCTCTTTCGTTTATCCTGGTCATAAGCAAGGGGAAGACACTGCTTGAAACCGATTTCGCTGTTGGCACTGACGAGGTTAGCAAGACCTGTGATTACAAGCTCGCGAATCTCAATTTCTCGCTGTGAGCCCTGCAATCTCTGCTGTAATAATAAGCAACCGTCGGGTCGCGAGAAGCCAAAAGCCGTACCTCTGCACTCATATACTCAGACTCGTCGTCCGAGTCATCAACCTGCCACAATAGAATCAAATCAACAAACCAGTCGTCAGAGAAACAAACAACCACAAACCGTATAAACTGGTTGATACACCTCCAAAAACTGGAGCAACGTATGCGAGTATTTGTTGAACTCCCTCGAGATGACATGGATTGTATCATCGCCAGCATTCAAAGTATCCGTGAACCGCAGCTGAAATTTTTCAAGGAGCTTGACGAAAGTCTTGAGGCAAGCAGTGTTGAACTCATCAAGTTGACCATCACGTCCTGCGTCCTATCCAGGTCGTTAGCCACTGCTCGGTACTGAAAAGGGAGAGGCACGAACAGGAACCGTAGTCTCTATCCAGTCCATCATCAACTCAACGATATGCTGCCTCGCAGGACTCTCCTTCCGCAAGATAAAAGTATCAGTTCGCGCGGAGATACTGTCACAAAGACCGCAAAACTTCATCCTGAGACGGAACGTCTGCGGGCCAACGCAACGAGAGATCAAGTTCGTCAACGACCCGAGGACAGAGCTGATATCAAAGGTCATCTTCTCCTCCAAGTACCGCTCGTTCTCCAAGATCAACTTCAGGATAGCAATGAACTAATAAAAAAAAGGCTGAGTATTCTCCTGACCAGCGTGAAAGGTCAAAACCTACCTGCTCCAAGAACAATATATATTCCTCTGAGATATTATGGCCTTCATTCTCATACATTCTTGTCATCCTACCAAAAAAAAACCAAATATTAATCCCTATCCCAATTGCACAACCAAATGAAACAACTCACTCATCCAGATGCCGCAGAACCCTCGGATACAACCTCGGATGCAACTCGCCCCCCAACGCATCCCTCGCAATATCCCTCGTCGCCACATCCTGAATCGTCAAAATCTTGTTCAAATCCGTCAAAAACGGGTTCAAAAGCGGGTGGATATCATCCAACACCAACAACTCATCCGGCAAATACTTGTGCGGGATGATCGCAATGAGCTTATCCCTCGCCTCCCTAGTTTTCTCCAAACATACACCGCCAAACGCGGCCATAAATAATGACAAATTATGCCATTGGAATTTCGAATCCTAAATGACATCAGCGCACTGGCACCAGCAGACGGCATGTATGCACCCACCTGATTCTTCCAATTAGGACTTGGAGAACCTCGGAGTGGTCGATTAGGATCCCGGACCGTATCAAGTACAGGCTCAGTCAACAACCTCCAACGTTTATGACACTCATTCCACACAACAACATCAATCGCATTACACGGAGCGAGCAACCGCAAATGCTTGCGAACCCGTTTCTGATGAACCACACGACCTATACATGCCATTCAGCATCAATCGAATCTCAAAAAGAAAAAAACTCGAAACTTACCAACAGCAGTCACCTTCGGATCTCCAAGCTGATCATACACCCGGGCACGCTTCGCATAATCCTCCGCCGATATAAAACCAATCTGTGGAGCGTCCGGCTGGCGCTGGATAATCGCCAGATTCCTCAGACCCTTAGCAGCCAACAGAGAAATTGTGTTGTTCGACGAAGTCAAAGTGACAGTGAAAGCAACCTCTGCCATGACAAGAGCATACACACGATCTGGATCCATTTGAATATCCTTGACGTGGTGACCCTAAAGGACAACAATTGTTATTAGCATTAGACGCCGCACAGAAATGGTGCGTACCTCAATCTTCGTAAGATACAGCTCTAAAACCTGTAGCGCCAAAGTCACCCATAACCGTTGCAGCTCTATATCCTCACGCGCACGCAACAAGTGCATCGAAACGCTCAGCATCGTCGTGGGTCTTAGAAAAACATACACACAATACATCAGCTCTCGAACCCCACCCATAAAAAAAAACGAAGACTTACAAAGATCCCTTGATAAGCTTTAACATAATCACAACCTGTGGGTTCAATGGCGACGCCCTAAACACGCCCATCGCAATCCGGCATAAACAAATCGTCGACGACACTTTGACCGAATTATCCACCGACGCTTCCCAAATCTTGGCTAGCGTAGTAACCCACTCATCCAAATCCGCAGGCGTAGCACCAGTATGATGAAACGCCGGATTCACCATCCACAACGACAAAATACCCAACATGAGTAGCTCCCGGTCGGTCAAAGCCTCAGACACAGCGCGTTTGGCTTTCGGATTCGGATCAGGCCGTTTCATGGTACCCCACGAGTCGAGCTCGGGTCGTCTGTGGCCAAGAGTCCTGAAGACGTCACGACACCGTCTGGAGAATGCTTCATACAAAGGCTCTAATGAGCGTTGCCAGGGGAAACGCGAGGCCTAACCGTGCATGAGCATTCACATATACCACAAGATATTACACAATCCACTCACTTCTTGCGCCAACGTCAGACAAGCCCTCACGGCACAAATCTTGACAGCATCCGAACGCGTAGGTTCCATCCACTCCTTGATCAACGGAACAGACTCCTCAGGGGGCAAGAACCGATAAACAGTAACCAGCACATTCGCATACAACACCACGTCAATTTCCTCCGCCTCCCAAACACTTTGCCGCCCAGGAATCTTTTGCGATATCAGATTCAACGCGCTCTACAGAACCCGATAATATCAGAAATCACAATCAGACGTAAATGATTGATGGTATGAACAGCACCTTAATCTCATGAGCAACATCAATCGCAAGCAACCGCAACGGGACCTCTTCGTCGTCAGCAACAGTAGCAAACGTCGCCCCACGACACATATCAACAGCCGAGGCCAAAGCAACCTCAGAATACTTCCAAGCACCCGGACTCCCCGTCTGCCTCAACAACTCATCAAAAAACCTCAGATCCTAAAAAACACAATCCATCAGAACACAGGTATCCACACCTAAAAGCGAACAACTCACCCTCCTCGAGACCTTATACCCTTTCCCACTGTACTGAATATGGTCCGTCCCAAGCCTCTCGGAAATCATGCACGCGAGTGCCGTAAGAGTGGGCCACACGACCCTCTCATCTCCGGGCTTCAACTTAGAATAGAGCAAATCGAAAACACGCTCTGGCGCTCCCTCAGTCTTCCCCCTCGCCCGTACAATCTCGTTAAACTCCTTCGGGTGATACTCCAACCAATTCCATATAGCAGACCGGAGCGGAACGGCGATCGCGAGCTGGGCTTCGCGACCCATATTCACGAGCAGGGACGACAATTCTATCAGAAAAAACATAGTCTAATCAGGAAAAAGGATTGAAATAGAAATTGGAAGTCTAGAACTTGCCATTGAGAACCTGGACGAGCCTTTGCCGGTCGAAGATGATGTATGCCAGCAGCTGCAGGTCCGTAAGGTCCGTCGTTTCCTCGGGTTTGTTCGCTAGAGCTCTGATCTTCGTTCTGAGCCGTTCGAACACGGTGTTCCAGTTTGATACGGAGATGCTGAAGATGATACGGCCGGAAAACTCTGCGATGAGGGCAATGACCGCTGTTCGTGATTTGAGTAAGGACATGTGGGTCTTTTCGTATCGTAATTGGGCAATCGGTATACGAATGGTCGAGTTGATGCTCATCTTGCCCGAGAGAACCGAGCCCGAGGAGGGCTGGGTTCGTAAATGCGGTTGGTTGTGGTTGTTGATGTGCTCTATAGTTTCACCAGGAAGTTCTAGTTGGAGCGCGGATTCTGTCTCGAAGTCACGGAAGGTTATGTCCGACGTCTTGGAAGGAAGCATAAGGGGTGCCTCTGAGGGTGCGGTTTGGCGAAGGAAGATGAGGATGATGCTGAGCACATAACGAGCACAGCGTTCTTCGAGGGGTGGGATGTCAGACGGCCATGACGTTGCATCTGAGTATTCTGAGGAAGTCTGCCGTCTGCGTGGTTGGAATGAGCCAGCTCCTGTTGGGGAATGCGTGTTCAAGTGAGATGAGGATTGGGCCTGGGAGCGAGAATCCGCCGCTAGGCGTGAAGCCAGGTTGACGGACAGGACTTTGAGGATGAAGAGTTGAGATTGGAGGGTTTCGAGGGAGAAGTGGCCTTGCTCATCCACCTGCTGCATATACTCGTGAGCAAGTTGTTCGGCAGGGACATCCTGAGGTAACCTACCTTTGAAAGGCTATCCAAGATGTTACCCAAACTCCACGCAATCACTGCTAATGCATCATTTGGAAGCTCGGTCAACGCATCGATGGTCTCCTGAACAAGCTCGTCTGCCTCGACAGCGTCCAGCGTGTGACCAGAGTTGCATGGAAGCTAAACAGACCCAAGTCAAATCCTCTAAGTCTCCAGAAAGCGCGATACTGATGACATACCTTGTTCCTCAACCTACTCGCCAACGCCGATACTACTTTCTGATAGCGATTTGAGTTTATCTCCATCGTCATATGCGATGATGACGGGTGAGAAGTAACAGACTGCGAGCCGAAGAGGGTGACATTTGATTCGCCAGGCCGCTGTGTGCGGGAAGACGCGCCGAGTGTACTCGAGGATGCCTGGGAGGGACCAACTGCCCCAGAGGGTCGGCGAGGCATATTCCCAATCCCCTTTCCGCCACCTCCACCGGGCAACTTTTCAAACAGAGACGTGTAATCCACGGTGACGAGTTGTTGTGAACGTAGAAGTTAGGTCGTGATGGTCGTGGAGAAATGGTAAGGAAGCTGGAGCGTGCAGAGAATCCTGGTGATCAAAGAGCTCAATACACCGAGGATTCAGTGCAATCAAGAGGCGAGAACTTGGGCACGGGTGCTATTGATTTCGCGATGATGGATGACTAAGCAGTGCTCCTGCTGTTCTGGGAACTAGCGTCATGCTGAAGTTAAAGAGATTGAAGTTGGAAAGATTATCGTATGGTACAGGCATTGTTTGGGCATTTGAAGAGTGCTCAATCACACATGGGCGGCATTGCATACCTAATAATGGAGTTATATTTGGCCTGGCAAGTGTAATAGTGCTATTGATCCTCGTATGTCCTTCAGGGTGCCCTTGGCTGTGCCATCAGCGCGTTTGGCCGGACACCCGCGGGTAGCAGTGCCCAATTGTAGTGGATAAAAAGCGGAATAAGTCAAGGCTGATTATAATGATGTACAAACGTTGGACTCCAAGTCATGGTATGACTTGCATCTATTCGGACATCATCTCCGACTCTATTAGAGGTAATCCGGTGGCAACGAACCACTTCATCGTGGCAAGCTTTATTCCATTCCGATGGAACAATGCTCCAGCTCGCGTGGCTGGTCAAATTTAGACTACCGTAGTCGCACACATTATGAGTGTTACGGTAGGTAAGTAATCACGGGTTCAGACAGAAAAGGAACTGTGAAGCGAAATGATCAGCCAAAGTTGGCAATTGGCGTTGAGAACTCCCATTGTTTGCCAGATGGTCATAGCATCGGTCGTATACGGGCTACTCCCCTACTTCCAGAAGTGAGTGTTGGTTGTACTCGAGTTGGGCGGTGGCGGCGCAGCTGGTGATAATAATAGGCAAGGAACGGTCTGGAGATGGTAAGAAATGGGCACAGCCACTGGACCCACAGTAATATACAAAGTGAAGAAGCATGGCAGGAGGCAGGTCCCCATCACCATCCTTAATCACTTTACGACACCACTCCATTGTTCGCCTAATATGTACGGGAAGGAATGCGGGGCCTCTACACGCAGGAGAGCAAGGACAATGGACAGGCAATCAAGAGGGTAACCTGGTTTCTCGGCAGGATGGGCCAATTGCCGGTTAGGGCCAGCAAAACAAGGAGACAGCTTACGGTTGATATGTCTACAGGCAGAAAACAACGGGCTGAAGGATGAAGAATGCAGTCCGAGTCAGGGGAGGAGGCGCGGGAAATGCTTAAACGATTTTCTTCAATTGAACTCCGCAATTTGAAACTACTGGTACACCTCACAACCTACCACGTCGACCTCAGCCGACCTCTTGTCGTTTATCGCGTCCCGGACTTGTCCACACACCTGCGTCAGCACACTGTTGGTGGATCCAGCCTGCTGTTCATCGCTATCGCTTTTTGGTTGCTCTCCAGTCGAATTTCGCTGTTGCAATCCGTTTGTCGCTTTTCTCGTTTTTTCTTCCTTCCTCCCCAGTCATTTTCGCTGCTGTCGTGTTTCCGTACCGTCTCCACACCCTCCTATTCTTCTTCCGTTCGCGCAGGCCAGAGACGAAAACCACTTTTTCCCTCCTGTCTGCCCGACCTTGATTACTCGAACTTGATATCAGCCACGTAGTCGGAGTTCCATCTGCATTCTACTCTGTGCTCTGCCCATGTCTCGCATCGACACGAAGGACCTCGAGCTGAGTATGGGATTCAGCACATCGGGGTACCGCGGGCCCAGCGAACGGGAAGCGGATATTGCTGCGCTGATGTCGCTGAAGAACGATCGGGGGGGATCGCAGGGCCTTGGGCGATATGGGGGCCTGGGGATGGTCGGGGGCGGACAGCGGGGGAGTGAGCGGGAGTACGGGATGGACGGTGGACCAAACAGACACAATCCCAGCTCCTCGATCTTGCACCTGTCCTCCCACTCCCAGCCTATCTCTGCTCTCAACCACCATCTCCATCTCTACCGCTCCCCTCCGTCTCCCCACTCCCACTCCCCAACTACAGAACAGGGCACCCTCTACCAGTCCTCCCCCGTCCCCGACAGAGATATCCAGCCCCGCCAGACTCACGGCCCACATATCCTCCCCCCGACTGCCAACAATCTAGCCCGCTCAACCCTGCTCTGGGGCAACTTTGAGCCCTGGATGGACGAAGAGTATGCAAAGCAGGTCTGTGGCCTCATGGGCTGGGACCCCGTCAACATCAAGGTTCCCCATCCCACCCCAGATCCCTCCTCTGGTCAGCAAGCAAACAACCCAGGCTACTGCTTCCTCACTTTCCCCACACCAGCTCAGGCCGCATCTGTCCTCGCCCAGATCAGCAATAACGGCAAGGGTGGCCCCATGACTATGCCAAACTCATCCAAGCCCTTCGTTCTCAACTGGGCCCCCGCCGTGCCTCCATCCATTAACACCACTTTCCCCTCGACCACGCCCGCATATAACAGCAGTACCCAGCAGTACCAGAAGGAATACAGTATTTTTGTTGGCGATCTCGCCCCCGAAACGTCGAACTCTGATCTGGTGGCCGTATTCCGTAATCCTGTACTCGGCCTGCGTAACGACCGAGAGCCCAAGTTCATCAGACCGTTTCTCAGTTGCAAGAGTGCGAAGATCATGCTCGACCCTGTTACAGGCGTGTCCCGAGGATATGGCTTCGTTCGGTACGCATATCATCACATGTGATCTTTACCCCGTACTGACTTGCGCCACAAGGTTCACTGATGAGTCTGATCAGCAACGCGCCTTGATCGAGATGCACGGACTTTATTGTTTGTCGCGTCCCAGTAAGTTTTACCGTATATATGCGGCGCATATATCTTATAAAACGTTTTAGTGCGCATCTCCCCGGCCACGGCAAAGTTTAAATCTCCTTCGTCTCTTCCGGCGGATTTCCCTCAGGGCTCGTACAACGCACCTGCCCCAGGCACTGACAACCAATCGGTCACCATCGCACTCCCGCTCCCGGCTGCGGCCCAGGCTAAAAGTGTCTCCGCCCCTATTGCGGCCACAAGCTCCAACAGCTCGCTTGGCAGTAATTCCGTTCAAGGATCGTCCTCCAGCAACTCTCTGGGTGGCTCGAGCTCCGGTGCCTCCCTGAGTTCGAATGCACCGTCTGCTGTAAGCCGATCTCTATCATTTAATTCCCGTCCTATTAATTTACATGGCAGCTTCCGCAGGGGTTCTCTGGAAGTGATGTCAGACTTGGCAACGGGGCGGGCGTCCCATCATTGCTCAGTGAAGCCCAACTTCGTCAAGTCCTTGGTCAGACAGATGGATATCTTATCAACGAGGAGTCTTGGAAACACCACGCTCAAGCAAGGGCGATTCTTGGAAATCTCATTGGTCCGAACGGGGAGCAGCTCACCTCTACTGACCCTTACAATACTACCGTGTTTGTTGGAGGCTTGTCGCCCTTGATTTCTGAGGAGACACTCAGGACCTTCTTCGCTCCCTTTGGCGACATTCACTATGTATGTCCTTTCCTTTATCACGATCGACACGACTTTTACATTCTGATAGGTCAAGGTTCCTGTCGGCAAGCACTGCGGCTTCGTCCAATTTGTGCGCAAGGCAGATGCTGAACGCGCGATCGAGAAGATGCAAGGATTCCCTATTGGTGGCAGTCGTATTAGGCTGAGCTGGGGTCGCAGTCAATGTCAGTACATAGATTTCTATTGGTTGTCGAACACGCACTGATTTCATTTAGATAAAGCTGCTCAAGCTGCGGCCCAAGCGGCTCAAGCAGCCGCATTACAAACCCAGTATCCCGCACCCTCTCTGCCTGTGGGCAATGCCATGACACCAGATCAAGCTCTGCAGTTGATCTACAAGCTGAGCCAGCAGAATCACACCAATCAGACAGGCTCGGGGACCAACGAGGTCAACGCAGGTACTATGGGCGCAGCTGATACTTTCCCCACCACCATCCCTTCCGGTCTTGGATCCGATGCTAAATTCCGACCCGAGCCTGATGGCCCTCACAATATTGATCCCTTTTCTCCGAATGGCTTTTTGCCTCGTCCCGACGTTCAGCGGACGCTTTCCAACTTCTCCCCGTTCTCACCGGATCCGAATCCCTTCACCGAGGACGCTAAGACGCGCGAGACTGCACCCTTCACTCGCTCCGAAGCATTACCTCACCCATCCAAGGCATTTGCTCCCGGCTTTTATCCCCACCAACTTCAGACACAGGATCTTAAAACCCCTAATGGAGTTCCTATTACTGGAAAAATCTCCCCGTCGAGTCGCTCTCCTAATGGTCCACGCTATGGCCCTTATCTCGACATGCCTGACAGAACAATCAGTCGGCCAGAACCAACCATACGCCCTCCGTCTGGAAATACCCATGTGTCGAGTAGCCGCGCGGCAGCTGACCACAATGACCTAGAAGATCTTAACGGTACTCTTGCCAGTCTCGACTTGGATCGTCCGTGGAGATCGTCGGAGGTGTCGGGCAACATCTCATCGTACCAAACATCTATCAAGCCCTCCTCACCCAACTAGGGTCACAAATGATGATACCAAAATCATCACGTCTGTATGTTTTCGTGTTGTCATGGACTTTCGTCTCGCTACGATACATAAATTCATTGGTTGGAGCTCAGCTTTCATTTCTCATCTCCCTTCTCCCCTGAGGCTCGTACGATTATACGTGGGCCTCGTCCAAACTATGCACTCTCCATAACGGAGCATACATTGTTAAATATTTTTTTCATGGTGTTTTCATGATCAACTCGCTTCTCGTAATGTCTATTCGTTGCATGTTTGTGTTTCTTTCCTAGTCCATACCTCGTTCAGTCTAGCTTTTTTTGTTTTGTTTGTATTCAACTACTCTACCCCCCCTCCCCGTCCGCTGTGTACTGGCTCGCTTCCCCCCTCTCCAGGTTTTGCATTGTCTACTACAAAGCTTTTCGGTATCGTTTATATTTACTTCACTCTATCTGCGTTCTGTGACTTGGGTATGTAGCAAGTTTGGGACGTTTTTAATCTGCTATACGCTGTCAATATAGTACATTACGAATGTCTATTTCATTTCTTTGGCCCGTGTGTTTTGGTTCGTTCAGCCTGTATGTTCGACATCAAGAGGTGATTGAGGACCCCTGAAAATCCTGGGGAACCCTGATCAGGACCCGGTGGTTTTTATCCTGACAAAAATTCTCTCAGGTTTTATAGGATTCCATCCGGCATCCATGCCTCTGCCCCCAAATTCCGTCCGAATTTGGCGCCGGGTCGATAGGCGCTAATTCTTTGCGCCCAATGGCCCAATGCCTTTGCAGCTTTCTGTGAGTTCTAGGAGCCCAAATGCTTTTCAGGTTGTATCAATAGACCATTTGAGAGTACGGTATAAATACGAAACAATTAACTCTCAATCATTACTGCTAGCCTGACCAGTGCGGCTAAGTTCTTTCACTACAGAGCAAACGAGGTCAGTCTGTGAGGGCCCGTTAAGAGTAGCTAGATCTTATGGCGCTCTCACCACCACATTAACCCACCATGGCTCAGGCCGAATGTGACAGCACGGTCAACAAATACAAGGCTGTTCCAAGCAACACAGAGGGAAAAGGCAGGAGGCCTTTCAACAACCAAAGGCCAACTAGTTGGATGTTACCCCCCAGCTACTGGACAGGCTGGACAGGCATCATTCAATATGCAGCTGGAATGTCAAATGTTGCAGCACGGGCATCCTTTGGCAGTGAGCGAATGAAGGCTACTGTCTGAAAGGTACCCCATTCTGTGGGGAAATTGTCTACCACGTTGCTAATGCTAAGCGAAACAAGCGCTGGCTCAACAGCATCCACACTCAATGGGGTAATATCAGGGATTACTAATGGGAGGGACATTGTGCGGCACCATGGC
>MU151376.1:14422-35791 GCA_015584085.1 Macrolepiota fuliginosa MF-IS2
GTATGTACTCAGTTTTTCCGGCGTTCAACAAAAAAAAACAATGCCCCCAACCAGGATTGAACTAGTGACCTTCGCATTGCTACCAAAGACGGAAATACAAGTGCGACGCGCTACCACTACGCCATAAGGGCTTAATACTGGGTTCAGGCTTATAATATATGACACGGAGGGCCAAAGTGGGCCCTTAAACGACCTCAAAAAAAATCTCAATTGAATCCAGACCATTTTAATTTCTTACACCGCTTATTCCTGACACCATCGCCTCGTCTCGTCTTACTTGATTGCTCAGTATTCCTTAGAAACAGTTATCGCATTATCGGAGATTACTCCTCTATCTAAATTCCTCTATCTAAATTTGTAGTTAAAAATCGCTCAACTTGTATCGTTTCAGCACTGAATATTACTCCCCAGAGCAGGTCGGAAATTATAGCGGAGTTTAAACTGCGTGTCCTTGTTTCACAGAGTGCCTTTAATTAACCTCTTCAACCCAGCCCATACATAATGTCTTGGGTTCAAAAAATCCTTAACCAATTCGCTCTTGTTCCTCCCAACCCATAAGAGGACGGATTTTACGGCCCTTATAATAAACTTCTCCACGCACTCTTCCCTACAGATACGGATTTCACTGTGACCCCACAGTATCTGCAAATCGGTTCGACCCGAGTGGTTAATTTCCTGGTGACTTATGAGGTGCTGCCAAGAAACAGGCCGGTCTTTGTCCTAGCGCTTAAAGCTCCCAGAGAACTCGTATACATATCCAACCGTCAGGATGCCGACGAACAGATGAGGAGACGATTGGCGGATTTGAGGGGTAAGACGATCTTGTTCGATAATCCCTTGGCATGTTATTGAATTCGAACTAGATACATGCCCCATTCCAACTCTGCATGGAGTGTGCACGATGGGCACTAGACTCTGCTTCTATCATGTGCCTTCAGGCAATCAGAATGCCGTAATATACCCCCCTGTTATCCCGCGCCACTGCCGTGCTAGCACCGCCATTGTTCACTGGCTTCCGTGGCCTTGACGTCTCTCGGGAGGTGACCCTGCCTGTATTTCAACCTCCAACAGGGACGTGTTATAGCAAAACATATTGTATTCTCTAGAGCATTACTATCATAGTTGATTGACAATTAAACACAAGGATTGAAGAAATGCGAAAGTAGTTGTCGATGAAAATTTGCGAGCGCCTACTGCGTCTGTTAGCGGCTTCGGCGACAAAATACGAAGTTCGTTGACGAGAGAGAGGAGAGATGAGCGAGATGAGATGGAAGGGGACACCAAAGAAGGGAGATAAGGAGACAGCGGTTTTCCGAACTTCTGGTGAGATTTTAGGGCATAAAAGTCGGGATCAATTAACTTGTGTAATTAGCAAACAAAACTGGGACTTATACTACTTAGTGGAGAGTACAAAACTAGAGACGAACGATCTTCGGTAACTACATAAAAGAACAATGAGAAAGGAACAGAAAATTCGAGCGAATTTTTCGATGGGAACAACAAAATCCAAGTGTGGAAATGGTAATAAGTGTTCGAGCGGTGTCAGCACAAGTGTACGGTGAATACGCAAAGGAAATATTGGGATGAATACTGAATTAAAGAAATTAAGGTAACAGGAGATAGAGAGCGAGTCAGAAATAAACGTATGAGTGGCACAAGAAACAAGGCATGGTATGAATCGCAAAATGGAGTACACACTATTGAAGTTTCGAGGAACGAACAGTAAGAAAACAAATAGCGGTCAGCCGAGGGGAATAACAAGGTCCGATAAGCACTGCGTGACGGAGGGATATGGACGCTCTGAAACTATGAGAGATGTTGACCGGCATCCCATTTCATTGGTAGCCGGCCTGCGTTCTCTACAGGATATCGATCACACCCGGAGAACACCCGCTCATGAGACGGTAATTCTCTTCGGCTCCTGCTCAGGGGACGACCTGGGGAATAGAATAGTCAATACCCCGTCAGCCATCGTTGCTTTGACATTCTCGTCCTATGGAATGGATTAGGCCCCCGCAATGTATAAGACACGGTACAACTTACCTTGATACCCTGAGGTAACCTCAACGACCGAGAGAACTTGCCAAACCGCCGTTCACGGATGCTATAACCATTCTCCTCGTGCTCACTTGAAGATTTACTTTCAGCAAATATCGTGAGGGTATCGTTATGGACTTCTAGTCTGACGTCTTCTTTACTGATGCCCGGGAGTTCAAACGTGGCTGTCACAAAACCCTTTTCTTTATCCTCGTAAAGGTCCATCCTATATGAGAGTCAGTACTTCAGGCAGTCGACAAAGGTGAGATGTGGAGATATACCTTGGTTTGAAAGGCTGTGTTGAAACGGCACCCTGACGTTCGGGTTGTCGTGCTCCAGCATCAGTCCCGGATTGGACTTGCTCAAGGAAGCGGTCAACATTGTAGAAGGGTTCGTAGAAGAGAATGTTGGACATGGAAGAAGAACGGTAAAAGTGTTGTAGATCTTTGTGATTCGAGAGTGAGTTGGATAATGCCAGTGAAGGCTGCGGCGTTCTTTCGGCTGGTTTTATATGTCTTGGGGGTATTCATGATGCTTCTAGAAGGTCATGGTACTGCCCTTGAATGGGAGGTGGTGTCGACAAGGTGCCAGAGATCCGAGAAGCCCATGGAATGTTCTAGAGCATTGTTTGGCCGACTTGAATATAGCGCATATGTCGTACGGCGACAGGTATGCATTTAGGGCACCATCGGGTATAAGGAATTCCAGCCGTCTCCCACTCATTAACAAACTATTGCGGCACCGGTTGTACCGAGCTTGGTGTCACCCTGGGGAAAGGCAAGCTTATCAGAATCTGAGGCTTGATCGAGTTCGCTGGGTCCCATAATAGCAAAAGAGTCCCTGTATGATCGCTACCTGGTAGATGTGGATTTCTGAGGGCGGAATTATGTAGAAGTATCAGAGCTCGAATCACCGGAATGGAAGTCATTTCAGTCGGAACAGGGGGTAGCACCCACGGAGACGAATGTCGCGGAAAACAGAAACATGATAGGGCTATGGTAACGTTAAGGGCTCCGCGAAGTGTTGAATACAGGCAAGTTGGACTAAGCAGTGTCGAGGGCCGAACCCAGGGAAGTTTTGTTTGAGGTTTCGACTCAGGAGCGAAGGATTTTGGGAAGCACGTGATCATGGTTAGGCATTGGAAGTGACGTCATCAGCGTTTAATAAAGCCAAGCCAGCACCCAAGTCTATAATCGTATACCCATTGGCCTTGTGGAGCTTCCCTGCCAGCATCCCACGCACGAGGTCCATACATGAGGTTGAGTGATGGTCGAACCGTGGATCGTTGTTGGGCCTCTAGACGTTCTTCCACATCCATGAAGCCCCTTAACCAATACCAGCATTATATACCCCGCTTCATTCTCCGCGCATTTCAGGAGTCAGATCCACCTGCCTTTCCGTAAGGCCAAACCAACCTATCTATTATCTGGGTTTGGTGCTCACTTCGTAAAGGTCACTCCCTGCTTCCAACAAGAAGAAAAAACGAGTCGTACAAAAGCAACGGCTCACGGAGGCCATTCATCGTTACGACCTTTCAACTGAAGAATATGATCCAAGTTCTTTGGTGTCCCGATCTTATGGCTTCGCAAACCTGTATAGGGACACCAATAACGATGCGAACATGAACCACATCGAAGACAAATTCGGAAAGCTCGAGAGTGATGCTGCTAGGATTCTCAAATATGTGAAGGATAACATCGACAATCGAAGGCAAAACGTTGACCTTCTTCGGAAGGATTTGTACACCCTTCGAAAATTCCTCTTTCTTTTGCACCTTAGGACCAAGAAGAGGAGCACTACATATTTTCAAGAGGACCATCCTGACAACGTTCGTCTCCGGGGTTGGATCCAAAAGCAGAAGACGCTCCATGATCTCCCCTCCGACATGCACCTCTGGTTGAATGGTCTCGATTACTATTTGGAGACGCCAGTAGACCAAATTTTGGAGGACGCTAAACAAGATGCGAAGACTGTTTCCGAGATGTTTTCTATGGCATTCAATCCTGATCACTGTATGAACCCTGACACCGACCTCAAGCGCTATCATGCGCAGGCGTACGAGGGTTTCCATAATTGGTACTACCTATCTATTTGTAAAGCCGCTCCGAGTAGCGAGTTCGTTCTCGGGGACAACTCCTTTGGATTATGGGAAGGCACTGTCGGCGGTGAGGGTGGTCAAGTCCATCGGATCTACGTCATCAGTCCCCAGGTCGCTATCATCCTCAGGTTGAACATGACAAAGGACCATATGTTCAGCATGATGATGGTGAACAGTATCTTAAACGACGTCGCCTTTTCACCGCCCGTTACTCGATACATCGCCCCTATGTACATGGGTCATTTCGTCCCTTCATTCTCTCCAAACGACTCTTTCACACTCAAGGTTCACCAATTGACCAAGTCGCAAACATATAAAGTCAACGAGATCGTTCTGGAAAATTTGCATGAAGATGGAACGCTCACTTTTGCCTCGGAGGACATCATGCTCACCACTTTAGCTGAGTATGATAGCCCCAATGGGTCGTTCGCGAAACCCCGCCGCGCTGCACTACGAAAGTTGAAAGACTCACTCTCGCAACGCATCCACTCTCGTGGGCGACCAAATCCGACCCCTCCCAATCCTAGTGGCTCCGGCGCCTATCCACCCGCACCGACGACCCCGGGCGCTATGGGTGTCATGCCCGCCCCAGGCCCGTTCGATATTAATTTCGGTGTCAGCGTCAATCAGACTGACGACACAGAATACTTGGGTACCGGCTCCGCGACTCGTACCCAAGACCATTTACAGCCGCATGATAACATGGATTCCGGAGGCCCGGACGCGATGGAAGGAAGGATGCCCGTGAGCAGTGGTGTGGCACGGCGGGTTCAAGTCATAGACGCCGTTAACATAGATGAAGATACCTCCCTGGTAGCCGCCGCATCCCCCCAGAGTATCGGAGCGTTCTATTCCCCGGAGTCTACACCCCAGCATGTGTCGGAAGCATCCGAATCTGCACAACAGGAGCCATTCCCCCCTACCACCAGACACGATACACCTCGAGAAACTCCGCAACAGGCACGCGGCGAAACCACTTCGTTCGATAGCAGCGCACCACCTGATACTCGCACACTTCTCCCGGAAACATCTGCAGATCGAGATTTTCTTCGTATCTTGACTGAAGCGTTAGATGAGGACGACGAAGGCGAGTCGATTGGTCTCCGATGCCTGAAAGTATGGAAAGCAGCGACAACGAAGGAAGAAATCAATCACCCATTCGCGTTGAAAATCCGCTGTCGCCTAGCTGAATCCATCAAGCGTTGTACAGACCATCCCCTCGGCCCATGGTTTCCTCGATATACTACAAATAAAAAAAGTCTCCATCTTGCGCTATCACCGAAAGAATATACCTACCTATTTTCCCTTGCGGTGCCAGTCATCGGCGTAGATTATGGCCTCCGGGTATCAGATCCAGGTGCCGAACCTGAGGAAACGCGGATCCTCATCGGCGCCGTCTTCTGCGGGTTCCTGGAGTGGTATAGCAGTCAGTTTTGTCTCTGGTTCACGTTCCAGTGCATCATCCACCCAATGACCTCATTTCCCCCCTACACCTATGTCTATCCACCAATCATCGGGAAACTCGCAGACAATATGCGGTTCACAAGCATGGCTCGTGCTTCCTTATACCATTTCCTCCAGTTCGTGTGGTGTGCCTGGAGGCTCACGCACAACCCCAATCAAGTCATCACCCTTGTTTTGACGTGTACATCCACGTTTTACAGGGCGAGGGATTTCGTCCTCGTGCTTCTCGCTTTCCAGTTCTGTGACTGGAGCTTCAAACACGAATATCAACCCGAATTAGCCGCCCTTGTCGCTTTCGTGACTCTAGCAAAGGGGGTCAGAGAGTTTGCCAGGTGGAAACAAGAATCACAATTATCATCTCTCATGCGGCTTGCTGGAGAACCAAGGCCAGAGGATCGAAGGGCTTAGCATTCATTTGCGTAGTGTACTTGGTCTTGTAAGACGAAAGTATCAGTTGCGTTCTATGTCATCACACAAACTCTATACCGCCCTGACCCGTGACCCTAATCTCTCGTGATTGTTCCCTAAATTGTTCGAGTTGGTCCCTCATGGTCGCGCATTCAGGATTGGCAGCGAGGATGGCATATGCCTCTGGTAACACTTCCTCCAATTTCTGCAGAATTACGGTAGACATCAAGAACCGAGATGCCCTGGAAGCTGAAGTAAGAGGAACGAACCTTGGTGCGATGTTCCGAAGAAGGATGGGTATAGAAAAAGTCATTGCCAGCCCTGGATCCAAGTTTTGCTTCAACGCGACCTAGACGTTCGAACATCCTATCGGAATAGATGCCCCGGGTCAACAGTGGGTGGTTTAGAGACTCTGGAAGTACGTACTGCGGTGCCGCTACGGGATCATAACATGCGCGAGACATGAGCCTGAGGCCAATAAGGTCCGCTGCAAGAGAATCAGTTATAAGTATCTCGCCTCAAGATGGGTAAGCAGTCTAGGGTACCTTCATACTCTTGCGTACGCGTATTCGGGAGTTCGAGGAGGTAGGTCTTGAACAACCGGGAGATGTTCCAGTCTATCCCGAGGACGAGCTGTATAGCAGCGTAAAAAGCGAGGTACAAAAATTGTGAGGATATGCGTTCGGTCATATGTCTGGCGACTACATGACCAATCTCTGCGCATACACCGTCAGATTGGGCAGGGAATGGGCAAACGTGACACAGACCATGCGATAAAACCGCGGCAAGCCCTTGTTCGTCCTGACATATTGGAAGGAGCCCGGTGAATACAAGAATCACGCCTTGGCACATGTCAGAACAGTCGTAGAACGGAATGACGGGGTTTTCGCGCTCACCTGGAGAAGCCATAGCATTTATAACCTTATTGTCGTTCACAACGATGACATCCCATTCCTTCTCTGGTCCATAGGTATTTCGCACAGAAGCGCCGTAGTCATCGGACGGCGTCCAGACCTCGTTGTCAAAACCGATACTTGGCTCAGGAATTGTTCGAGTCTCCCCTCGAACATACCCGAGATTGGAATGCTTAAGGATACGAGAGGCTACCCGACGAACATGAATTGACAAGGGGTGCTCCGGCGGAAGGGTCTTGCCTGCTAGCCCCTGTTTCAGTTCATTGCGGGAAACTTCACCAAACTACGAGATGTTCGGATTCTGCAATTGGAATATGACGAGCAACACACCTTCTCTTCTGACTGACTACTCATATTCATGAATCGCCATCGTCCTGTTTCTGGGACCTGTTCTAAACTGTAGCATAAATTGATAGGAGCATTCGCTGGAGAGGGAGAGGACGCACTGTGTGACATAATATACACCTCCAAGGGCAACCACGGACGCGCCAACCTTCCACCGATCCCATTGTCTCCAATCTAATGGATGATGACGTTTACCGCCGTTATGAGGGGAGTCGGAAAAACGAATGTATTGCTTGTGTTTCAGTGTTGTCGGATGAAAGTGCCTGGGGAAAGTAGACCGAGACATCCCAAGGCTTGAAGGTACCCTTGAGCATCTTGTAATGGCTGAATTGGAGAGGGATTTTCTGAACATTGGTGTCAATGTTAAACGTTAAACGTTGAACGTTGAACGCAACACATTAAAGGTGCAGATCCGGATCACCCCACGCTCCGGGCCGAAACACATGCCGAACCGCTGCTGGCCCTTGCCCTTACCCAACATCTTAGTCGGCGCGTATAAATTTTAGTGTCTGGCCACTGCAGAGAGCCGCTTATGTGAGAGCTTGGATGCGTTCATGAGAAGTGCTTGGCTGGTCATGTCCTCTGAGACCTCGACAACCACTGGCACTGGTAGAACTAGTTATACGAAATCGGAGTCTAAATTTCATGTTTGATCACTGATTGCGAGCTTGGTACTCCGGGCCGCCATGCCGAGAGCTCACGCAAGTGCGGGCTCGGGAAGTTTGCACAATCAAACGGCATCATCTTCACGACGAAGAGGGCAATAACTTACTTTTGGTGAACGGAGCTAAGCTTGATTCGAGACACCCTAGACACCACCCAGCCTGATGATCAGGCTCCTTCTCATCCCCATCTCTCTATCACTTCGGCGCCTCCCGTGCCAGGTTTCTCATGACCTTTTCAGGCGGTGGCCTCGAAATCTCAATCCTGCATTGGACAGACTCCAAGCATTATATGGTACCCTTCCAGGACTGAGTATGCCAACCTCTCTCTGCCACAAATGGCTGATTCGAGCTCTTTTATTGTAAGCTGTGGGCAGTTCAGCGATCTCCTACTAGGGCTGCGAGCAGCAGCCGTGTGTGGGTCCCCGTAAAGATCAATCCCACCGCATTGGATGACATCCCTCCAGTGGTACGGGACGGGCTGTACCCATCAGGAGGCGGCCGTGGCAGCCATCTCTACGTGACCCGGCGTTACAATCATTGGTACGATCATAATTAGCAATTGCTCGTCGTTGAGCTTTCATTCTTCTCCTCGTCATCCCCCTACTCTCCTTCCTCCGTTCTCAGAAGCCTAGCTGTAACACCTTGGTGTTATCATTCTAAACCTCTGTAGCTCTGATTGTGCTCGTGTGGCGCCTCAGTAGGCTTCACAACCCTGTTTGGGCTTCCAACGTCGGAGGAGTCCATCTGTCGAATTTTCTACGGTCAACTTTGTCCCGGTGCGACGGATATCTACGTTATGATACGTCGGCAGCTAATCTAATGCATGGTATTACTGAATCGGAAGCTTGCACAATGCCGTACGCATAACAGTGTATAACGGCCCCAAAAAAACAAGCATCTATTATTGGGACGCCAAACCCCAGACTTAAGCAAAGACAAAGTTCCTCATGTTTGGGTGCAGTAACGATATTGGCGGTGAACCACTCAGTTACCGAGACTACGGATTTATGTCCGAATTCGACGGGGTGAAGCCGGAAGGCTCACAAAGGAGAGTATCAAGACGTAGTCGAGTACTCACATTCACACCTAGACTGAATGATCTCGACCATCTATTGGGAGATATACAACCCACATATCCGGTAAGAAGGGATAGTACTCGAGTCCTTATGTGTATGCTTATATACTTGTATGTATGTTAGGTTATGTGACGTTGCGAGCCCGGGCTTACAAGAAGTTTTACTAGACACAAGGGCAACAGGGAGGTATGAGCGGGATTCCACACGACAGGACGTGACTATTCTACCACTATGTTTTGCATTTTATAATGGTCCTTGTATGTTCCATGCACATGGACGGCCAAAACACGTCAATGTGTCGTTTCATACCATATTTGTGTAGCCACCCACGCAGCCACCGACAGTTTGGGGCAGTCCAATGCATCTATTCCCTCTATTGCGTAGGAAACGTTTAACGGCCATCTCACTGTAAATATGATTTATCGAATAAAATGGTCTCTGTAGATTTTTGCTGGTCGTACTTCGACCCAGACAAGCATAAGTATAACACTACTTGATGTTGTGCCGCGGAAGCCTCCAACGACATTCTCAGTGCTATTATACGCCAGCGTCTCTCATCCTCTTTGCTAGATCCGTCGCATCAGCCTCCGACATATTGCAAACGCTAACTAGCTGCTTCAAAGCCCCGCCAGCAATATCCTTCCCGAATATCTTACGTACTAACACGGCAATGAAGGTGTCTTTGAACCACTCAGCTCCTGGAACACGCCATGGAGAGACCAGTGCGGTCGAACGTATTAGCTTCTTTATATCTTGCGTCGATTGCCTATATTCTTCGTCAAATATAAAACCCGTGCCTCGTGCCTTCCCCTTCGTTGCCGTGACGCATGCATGCCCTGCTGGAAATATCCCATAGTCCTGGAACCTCTCCTGGTTATCCCACCACCATTGATTCCTATTCTCCTCCTGCTCTAAGCCCGTGATGACAATGACGGCCGGCACCTGGCACTGGCAAATGACCTCCCGGAAAAGTTTCCAATTCTCCGGAATGGAGCTCTTGATACGGGGTGCGCGCATGACAAACATCAGAAGACTGACGCCGTCTGAGAGGGTGCGAAGAAGCGTATATAGTTGGACGAGGGCTTCGGAATTCGGAATGCGTCCGGTTTCGCCTTCGTCGAACCCAGCAGTATCCCATAGGGTCATAGGCTGGCCGAGTACATCGACGTCGAAGCCACGACTCTGGAAAGTGCATCCGTCTGTCCCGTTAGAGATAGCGGCGGCATTCCAGCCGCTAAGCATATTGACGATGCTACTCTTTCCGCATCCCGTCCCGCCGAATATGATGACGTTACGTCTAGGCATGGAAGGAAAGTTGCGAATGGTTCAAATAGTGTTAAGCCCTTGGTCTACAATCTGCGTCCCAGGCTTTATATTTCACCGCGCAAACTCAACAGGCTTTCGAAATCACTAAGCTGGAATGATGACAGTACAATGCCGGGTCCTTGAAATGGTATCTTGTATGCCCCCAAAACACGTAGTGTGTTACATGAATGGTAAGTTCGACCCGACGGACGACCTTAAAATGTGCCTATTTAATTATATCTTAATATATCATCAGTTGAGTTACAGAAATCAACCCTCTTCTGGAGGTCCCAGGCAAAGAAGCTCTGATGGAACGGGGTATGTATTGGCATTGACTCAGGAATGGTGCTCCCACGGGTGAAGTCACTAGTCCCTCTGGGGCGTCCGTGAGAGCCTTCCCCTGTGAGTTAGGCTGGAGATAAGACCGTACCCACAAGATGGTCTCACGATGATCAAGGTAGCTTTTGTTAGGCTCTCACTTGGCTCACGATTAGAACAATGAGGCATCATGATTGAGATACGACGCTGGGTTGGGCGACGCTGCTGTGATGTCGCAACGACGTCAAGAAGTATTTACTGTGTGATGTAATGCGCATAATACAATGGACGATTAATAGAAGAATTATGTAGTTGAATCTTTTTGCGAGAGCCTGGACCCTGAGGTGGCATCCGTTCCACCTACGAACATTTCCTCCAAGTCTGATTATGTAGCATGCTGTGACTGCTGCAAGATTTGGGCTGCACCCTTCAACATTTTCAGAAATGAATCTTCCCACTTCCATCAAATGAAACTAACATCCAACAGAGCATGTGAAAAGGTGCGGCCGGTGCCATTATCCTCAAACCCATTGGGCTGTGCAATGATCGCGCCGGAAATGAGCCCTTCTGGACAGCATTCGCGCGAACACCACGGTCAACAGGGCCGACACCCACAAAGTAGTAAGAATCGACTTAAAAAAAGGCGTAACAGCATCCGAAAAAGGTCTATTGTCTATATCGGATCCTTGGTAAATGGTTTCAATAAACCTAAATGGGCGATATTCTGGCTGCAATAGTGGTTTATGTCGACGTCCAAGCTATAGATAGGCCTATGATGGCAGCAATAGGTTACGTCAACTTTGATGACAGAGCTTCTGCTGTCAGAGCCAATACCTCACGATACGCCCACAAGTGGTCATAAGTTGTTGAGTATTGAACCTTCTGCTGCGCTTTACCTAAAGGAAGGAGCATCTTTCTACCGCGTAAAATGTAGTTCTATTTTGAAGAGATTGGGGGTACGTCACCCGCCGCTGGGCGGCGAGAAGCATCATGTATCATGATCAAATCATCAGGCTATTCTCTGTAACGTGTGCCTCTCTTGATTTCAATCACCCAAGGCGACGATAGAAGTGGTATTTTGTACAGGCTTGTCTGTTCGCAATTCTACTGTAATGTGTGCGACATCTAAGACACCTAGCCAAACCACTGAAAATAACAGTCAGCCCGAAACTTACCATCAGGTGTACCCCCCAACATAATCCAAAGCCCCACCGCGGAATCACAGTGCCCTCCCCATGGCTAAGCAGACCGGAGACCCCCACAATCCTCTAGTACAACCGTCGACAGACCAGCCGCTCTCCCAGGGTGACAGTTCGAGCTGCCAAGGTTGATTTCCACCACGTGATGGCTTATCGTTGGCACTGATCCTCGTTCATTAGCTGCGGACGGTACTCAGAATATTATCCTCTTTGGAGAGACGGGAGTTGGAAAGAGCTCTCTCATCAACATGTTATCGGACAGTGACGTGGCGATAGTCTCTAATGGTGCTACAGGCTGTACGTTTGAAAATGTCAGGTACAACATCAAAATCAACGGTGTGGAGCGTGTTCTCTGGGATACTGCTGGGCTCAGCGAGGGTGAGGCAGGGTCCGTCCCGGAAGATCAAGCACTTCGCAATCTCCGTGACTTAGTCTGGAAGTTGAGGGAGGGGGTCAGCCTTCTCGTATACTGCATCGGCGGTACGAGATATCGTGACATCCTCAAGGTCAACTTTGACCTCTTCACCGATATCATCTGCCAGGGAACGGTTCCTGTCGTGGTCGTCGTCACTGGCCTGGAGAACGAAGAGCGGATGGATAATTGGTGGGACGACAACAAGGCAAATTTATCCAGGCACAGAATGGATTTCCAGGATTATGCGTGTATCACCACAACGAGGGGAAGGAAGAACAAACAGGGTGTGCACCTGTTTCAAGAAGAATATGAAATGTCGAAGGGTGCTGCCAAGAGGCTCATTTCCAAGAACTGCCCTCAACATCCCGTGCGGATTGCGGATTCCGACTCACAGTGGGTCGAGCGGATTACCGAACGAATGGAGCAATATTGCGATGCCTACAATTCCCGATCCCGAGAGGAGAAGAGCACAGGTTACCATAGGCTTTTGATGCCTCTGATTAAGCCCTCACTATTGGCTCTTCAAGTTTTACGCGGCGCCTGGTCTAGGGTGAAAAATGTTGCAGGCACCACAAATGCACCCTACGGCGGCACGAGTGAGGATGTTTTCACAATTATTTAATTGATAAAAGCTGATCTATGAGTTATTAGTTCAGTATGATCAGCGAGGGATTCAGAATGGACAGACCCACTGAGATCCAAATCAAGCATTGTCACCCCGATAATGGGCGAGTTAGGGAGAGGAAGGGGAGAGGATATGATGTATATCACAAATGTCCCACATGTGTCGAATCAATACAGTATTGAAGCCAAACAGTATACCATGTCTCAATATGGAAGGATATAAATTAACCTGTCGGTCCAGTGTGTACGCGTGTTCGGAAGTCCGAGGACGTAATTCTTGAAGAGCTGGGAGATGCCCCAGCCCATCCCGAAGACAAGCTGTACGACTGCGTACAGAACGAAGTAATACGCTTTAGCATATATCAGAATAGTTGCACAACGGAATGATGGGGTTTTCCCATTCATCTGGAGAAGTCATTATCTTGTTGCCGTTCATAATGATGACATCCAATCCCTTCTCCAGTCCGTAGGTATTCCGTACCTCGGTCGGTGTCTAGACCCCTCATCAACCGATGTGCGAACGGCCAATTGACGATCATGAATAGACGAAGCGCTCCGAAAATTTCACCACACAAAACATTTGAATTCTGTGATATAAGACAACATTCACGACTCGCCACCGCCCTGTTTCCGCGACCTGCTCCAAACTCCAGCATACATTGATAGGAGTGTTCGCTGGGGAGAAAGGGAGCGCTGTGTAACACCATATACACCTCTAAGGACACTATGCATTGCCAATCATCAGTACTCAGTTGCTTATCCCATTGTGTCCTATCTAAGGGGTAACGGGGGTCGGCAATAAGCAATATGGCACGGCAGCTCCAGCGGGCCGAAATGCATACTGAACCGCCGCAGGCCCTCCTTTACCTGTTTCTAACCTGCGCCAAGTCGGATTGGCACCGTATAAATTCCAAGAAGTAGTTACGAATAAGAACGGTGTCAGCGACCAAACCAAGAAATCTCTTTGTAAAAACCTTATATAATTATGTATAAATACTAAGGCCAACCAGTCACCATTCAAATGGGTTTCTCTCGTCCGGGACGCCTGTTCTCTTATTCGACGAAATTATATATACTGTGCCAAGTCTGACTATGAACGTTGGCAGTGAGATTTGGGAGGAAGGGGATTTAGGGCCCCAGGCGGTGAGGTTGAGGAGGAGCACGGTTGGGTCTCCCTGTAACGCGTCTCTCGATCACCTCTGCCGGAGTTCTCAGAGGACAGAGAGGGTGGGTCCAAAGAAGAGTCGGGGTAGAGGTGAAGGTCTCAGGGGGAATGACGAGCGATCTGACGTGTGGTGGTAAGTGGAATGGGGATATGTGATACGCTGGTCGCGGTCACGTGGCTCGCGGACGAGAAAACACACCTCGCTAATTTATTCGCCGGGTGTACCACTTTCAGACATCTCCATCAGCATCTCACGTCCACCCCTCTCTGGCGGATCTCTCTCTCTCTCCTTGGCCCCCAGGCCCCCCCGGTCTCACTCACCGGGACCTACGCTCTGATCCTGGAGAGACCCATCGGTAGCCATGCGCGTCTGCTGCGCCGTGAGCAACCTGAACCCCTACTATATGGGACCCCTGGATAGATCCTGACGCGTTTTTACGTGTCGTTTGAGACGGGCAGGCTGCTTTGTCTGAACATCATCGTGAGTATCATTGCGCGAGGTGAGCCATGTATGCCTCTTGTATCAAGGTGAAGTAGACTGACGCATATTTGTTCCCCGGGGTGCTCTAGGATGCAATGTGTTAATCCAAGGTGCTGCCACCCGGGCATGGTAGACTCATGGCTTTTGTACGTTGACATCTCCGGGGCTCTGCCGTCCCATCCCCCCTTACGTTACTTCTGTCTGTCGGCCTCAACCTACATGTCGGGATGTGTCCTCATTGGGAGGACACCTGAGGGCATTTCCGTTAACTCGTGTAGATTACTACTCTTGGGTTGTCCACACCGCATATACCGGCACCTCGACCTTATGACCCGTCATTCGCCATTCCTTCTCGCACACAGGGCCACATGGAAGCACATCTTATCCATCAGGACTCAGGTCTCAAAATTCCTTGCCGAGTTCCAGATTAAGTTCCAGGACGCCAGAAACTGTTGGCCCCTGGTGGCGTGGTTCCTCGCCCGCCGTTCCAGTCATAGCACCTACGCATTATCGTTGACTCGTTGGCAACGTGTAATATCCAGCTTACCCTCTAGTCGTCCAGTCATATTCAATCATGGAGGTTTTGTGCCTTCGTCTTGACCGCACAAGAAGGAAATCTTGAAACTGCATATCCCAACATCTGTGGAGACGGCGGGCCGGCTACCAATGAAAAGGGACGTCGACCAGCGCCTCCCACTAGTTACGAAGCATTCACGACGACTGTTTCGCCAAAGAACTCCGATTACAGACACGAACATCTCCCTTCGCCGTTCACCATTCTTGTCCATTCGTTCCTGGGAAAATTTTACGAAGTCATCCTCCCCTTTTCTCGTTCCAATCCAATTTCCTTCTGGCCTAGTTATGTCCCCATTTACCTCTATTTCACTAACTGATACGTCGTTCCGACTTTACTACACCTCTTATCGTTCTCTTATAAGGCTACTAAATACTTTCCACAATTAATACTTGGTTCCGAGTTTTCTTTACTCCCTCATCGTCATTTTGACTAGTTACCGAAGACCGTTCGCACCAATCCCCACACCTCGGCCTCGTAGTATATAAACATCGTCTCGTCTGTTAAGTTAAATAATCACCACTCTTTATGTGTTAGACAGACCATATCTGAGTTCTAGAACACCGTCTCATCTCTCCCGTTTTCTCCTTCTGTCCCTAGTTTCATCCCTTTCTGATATCTTCGCTTCTGTTTCCTCTCACTGTTATCCCCGCTCTGGCTTTCTAGTCGACAAGATTCCGGACTTGTTGTCAAAGCCGCTGACGGACGCAGCTGGCGCTCGCCCCACTTTCTTTTGCAACCCCATTCGCGTTTCTTCATCACTGGCATCTTGTAGGCCCCTTGTCTGATCCATATCTACAATCCCCGACTGCAGCCCCTGATATCTGAGGACGCGTTGGGTCTCCATGGTCTTGGTAGCAGTGGCCTGATTGAATCCTTTGATTCCCCCGTCCACGCTCACCCTTCTCTGAGAGATTATGCCCCTCTCGTTGGCCTTATCCCTTGGTCTGACCGGAAAAGAGGTTGAGCATTTCACATCTTCTAGGTGTGGTGTCTCAGCCACATTTTTATCGTCTTGGAGGTTTGTTCACTCATAGCGTACTGGTTGCTGGCCTCCATCGCCCGATATTTCGGTAGGCGCACACAAATATAGTGTCCGCCCACCGTGGCGAGCTACTTATGTGGGGAGTGTATGGTTAATCGTATCCCCTGAGACCTCAGAGAAACCACTGGCACTGGTAGAACGAGTGCACGAAATCGGGGTCCGGGTTGAGTATCATACATGATTACTTATTGCGCGCTCGGTACTCCGGACAGCCCTGTCGAGAGCTGACGCAAGCAAGGGCTCGGGAGGTTTGTACGATTCAATGATATTATCTTCACGACGACGGAGGTGACTTACTAAACAAAGCCAAGCTTGAAGACATCCCAGATTCCGCCTAGCGCTGTTTTCGTGCCGGGAGGGACAGGAAGCGCCTTTCAAATCACTTTTTATTTGCTTGTCATGGGCTTTCTGGACCGTATGTCCCGCATGAACGGTCCCCTCGGAATCTTAACCGTGCCGCGGTTCGGTCAAGCGCTTTGGGCCGGGTACTGAGCTGCCAATCTATCTCTGCCACAGGTGGTTGATTCGCGTGCTTCTCTTGTGAGCCGTGTACAGTTTACCGATTTCTTTGCTCTGTGCTCAAAGATATAGCCGGAACACAACGATATCATCCTAAATGCCTGACATGGTACCCTAATCTGTGCGTGTTTGTTCTGCCTCCCTAAACTTCTCGACGAGTTCTTCAACATCCTCCTCTGACATCCCAGTCTCAATGAGCTGCTGGAAGGCTTCCCCGATTACTTCTTCCTCCGTGACAACCGTCTTTGGGGGACGAAGCCCGCACCATCGAGTTTCGGAAGTAGACTTGAAGATAGTTTGACACCATTGTGGTGGGGAAACGCGCCATGGATCCGAAAACCTCGATCTCATCACCCACTGTACCCTTTCCTTCGATGTCTCGAACTCTTCATCAAACATATGGGTCCCGTTCCTCAAGCTTTTCCCCCTCACTGCAGTAATGCAGGCATGATCATCTGGGGTAATTCCATAGTCCTCGGCCAATTCACTCCTGTTCTTCCACCACCACTCATCTCTATCCTCTTCCAGCTCCAGCCCCGTGATTATGATAACACTCGGCACCTTTTTCTGGCATATGATTTCGTGAAATAGTTTCCAATTCTTCAGAGTAGAGTCTTTGAAGCGCGGGCGCGTGACGAACATGAGAAGGCTGACCCCATTAGAGCCGAGATCCAGGACGAGCTTGTATAGGTTGACGACGGACTTCGAATGAGGTATGCGCCCGGTTTCACCTTCATCGAGGCCAGCGGTGTCCCAGAGCTTCATCGGTTGGCCCAGGACATCGACATCATACGCACAGCTGTCAAACGTGCAGCCACGTACGCCGCTGGACGTTTTGGCTACAGGTCTACCAACGAGCATATTGACAACACTACTCTTTCCAGAGCCAGACTCGCCAAAAATGATGATGTTAGGAATTTCAGTGAGCATAGTCATGATGGGCTGGGATTCGAAGATCTGGCAGTAACCACGGGCTAGTCCCAGAAATACAGAACTTATATTTCTGAATTGGCCGTCCGCTGAATCAGGAGGATTGCATAATATTGTATGTAATAATACCTCATGGTACTCACCCGTGGCCAGAAGCTGTTTAAATTTCTGCCGCGCTTTACCCAAAGAGAGAACATCATTCTACCGCGGGAAAAGGCCATCCTGTTTTGAGGAGAGTGGGAATAAGACGTCCATTCCAAGGTTGCCAGAAGCACCATCAGACTCTTCTCTACGGTTCCGGAAGCCCCCCTCAAACCCCAATTGTGCAAGGTGATGGTAGAAATAGTATCTTTGCACAGGCGCAAACTATAGCCCTCTGTTCGTCACTGTACCAATGTGCGCAGCGTCCGAAAACCCTCACCTGGCCATTGAACCTAACAGTCAGCTTGAAACCCATCATCCACTGGAAGCACACCCCCAAACACGATCCGAGTCATCGAACACCCCCAGCGTCTCCCTCATGGTCGAGCCGGCCAGAGGCTCCTGTGACCCTCCAGGACAACATACACCGGACACAAGCCAATCGCCCTCGACGTCCCACCAGGATGTCCGTGAGTCTCCTGTAGCTTCAGGCCATCGAGGTTAACCTTCTTCACGAATGTTGTACCATTGGCATTGATTCTTATTCTTTAACTTCAGGTGACATTCGGAATATCATCCTCTTTGGCGAGACAGGAGTTGGGAAAAGTTCCATTGTCAACATGTTGTCGGAAAGAGATAGGGCAACGGTTTCTAACGACGTGACCGGCTGTACGTTTGGGAGCGTTGAGTACAGCATCGACATCGACAGTGTAGAGTATGTTCTCTGGGATACTGCTGGGCTCAACGAGGGTGAGGCCGGTTCTGTCCCAGGAGATCAGGCACTTCGCAATCTCCGTGACTTGGTCTGGAAGTTGAACGAGGGGGTCAGTCTTCTCGTATATTGCATTCGTGGTACGAGATATCGCGACATCCTCAAGGTCAACTATGACCTCTTCACCGATATCATCTGCCAGAAAAAAGTTCCCGTCGTGGTCGTCGTCACTGGCCTGGAGAACGAAGAGCGGATGGATGATTGGTGGGACGATAACAAGACAGATTTATCCCGGCATGGTGTTAAGTTCGAGGATTATGCATGCGTCACTACGACGAGGGGAAAGAAGAACAAACAAGACATATACCTGTTCCAAAAAGAATATGAAATATCGAAGGACGCTGTCAGGAGGCTTATTTCCGAAAACTGCCCTCAACGCGCTGTGCGAATTGCCGATTCCGACACACAATGGGTCGAGCATTGCCAGACGAATGGTGCAATATTACAAAGACTACAATTCCAGGGCCCCACAGGAAAGGAAGATAGGTTTCCGTGTTCTGATGCATCTGATAATTGCTACACTATGGGCTTTTGCGCGCGGCACCTACTTTCAGGGAAAGACTCTTGTGAAGAATGTCATAAGCAGATTCCTTAACGATACAAGTGAGGAGTTTTTTTATAATCACGTAGTGCGAAAAGCTGACCTATTGGTAGGCCAGCACGATGAGGGTTTACTACCCTAGTGATAGGTGAGTTGGACACAAGAGGGGAGGAATTTCATTACCAATGTTCCCTATTGGCGTAGGGAGGGCATCTATTTACTGTTTATGCTATATTCCCTACATTCCTTGCATATCGGCCGGCCGCCCCGATTGAGAGTTATGGCTGTTGAGCGGCGATCATGCATGAATGCATGAAGGGAGGCGGCTTGGGACGGCTCTGGGTTGGTAGGATTGTCTGCCATATTATGATCAAAATCCGTGGTCGAAGGGAGAAGCGTGGGCTCTGGTGACTCTTTTAAATCGCTGAGTGGTTCACGCTCGGTAAAATGCGAGCAAGCACTGTGAGATCATTATCCGGTGTCCCCGCTCTCCTGGTCTCATGACTCGACTGCTCATCGGGGATAACCATCCTGTCGTGTTCTGCCGATTGAATGACTCGGCAAGAAGAATAGCTGAGTCGAGGTATAGGAAAGTTAGTTAAATGGTTCACGCGTATATGGTCCTGCACAATGGGGGAATCGAATACCGGGTGGGTCAGTCTTACAGCTTAAAGATTCAAACTTTGGACGTTTGGGCTTCGGGGTATTCCGGGGGCCGACATCCTAGCAGGAGGGCGCCCTCGTAGGTTGATTTCAGCGGGATTCCGAGTGCGGAGAGTTTCAATCCCAATTCGGTCCTCGCTGGAAACGAGATTGCGAATGCTCTGTAATACCCATTCAGTTTGTTCGTGAGCTCACTCTCTGCAGTGCGATGGAAGCCGTCAGGGTCGATGTACGGGAACCTGGAAGACAAGACGTTACGCTTAGCCGACAGCGGAGATTGCTGCTAAAATGGATTCTGTTGTTTTTTTCCCTTTCAACCCTGGAAGCGTATACAGGCCAACGGATCTACGTTCAGGGTCCAGCACATACTCTAATCCATCTCTCGTGAAATGACATCACGTGATTACACCCACCCAAGGATGTCGCCGATGGCATCTGTCACAGCACCATCATTGCTAGACGTAAACGAAACCAGGCCCACACACCAGCCAACAGGACCGCATGGCGCGCTAATGGTGGCTGGGCGTCAGACGACAAATATCGTTCTTGTTTCCAAGTCCCATATCTCTTCGCTGCATAGCATGCGTTCCGTCTCGAGGGCGATGTGGAGACATACCGGTTTTAACCCTTGATGCATGCAAGCGGCTAGATGGGCGGCAAGAGGCAGCGCTAGACCAAGTCCCCGAGCCCGCTGGCAGACTATCGGCCCAACTGCTTGATCTAACTTGATATTTTGGACTCTACTTATGATAACACCCCCCCTCTATCCACTGGATCGGTCGTCAAGAAGACACGGGACCTCTCAACCCGGACCCCGAATGGTTTCCCTCTAGACTCATCATTGATAGGGGATTCGCGGTTGTATCACCGAAACGCGGCCATACTCCATGCAATTGGGATACTTCGGACGTTTGAAACCGGAGCAAAACATCCAAAACTGATCTCGTTTTCTCAATGGTTACGTTTCATTCTTCGCGATATAAGGCTCACGAACTATGAACGAATTCCTCCAGTGCCCGGTGCATCCGTTGTAAGCTCCTCTGGTCTTTTCTTAGGCTCATGGTATCTGACAGCTCCTGCAGAGTTACATAGGCTGGTTCCTGTGATTACTCGTTCTCAATTCCCACTCCATCTTTCAACGCCCTCAACATCCCCAACGTCCCCAACGTCAAATCAAAGATCCGTCATGAAGTTCTCCAACCTTGCCGTCGTCCTCGCCTTTGTCCTCACCAAGACCGCCCTCAGCTTCCCCATTGTATGTTACTATCCTCTCCTCCATGCAGGCGACTTAATCCCAAACCGTAGGACACTGAGGAGATTTATGACATCGTTGAACGCGATACATTCAATCTGACAGCAGTAGCTCGCGAGGTTTACGAAGAGCGTTCATTCTATGACGAAGATGAGCTTCTGGAGCGCCGCAGCGGCAAGGTAATCATTCATCACTTTAACGCACAAGTTTTGTTGCTGATACGACCAACTTACAAACTTAAGCCTGCACCCGCCGCGGCAGGTGTCAAGCGCCCAGCAACGCCACCTGCTGCTCCGCCCGCCAAGAAACCAACAAGTCAGTTCTCGAATGCACTAGCAAATAACAGACCCCTCATATTGCACCGTCCATATCGTTAGCTTCTAAACCAGTATACGAGATCCAATGCTCTAAGTACGTG
>MU151377.1:0-33931 GCA_015584085.1 Macrolepiota fuliginosa MF-IS2
TTGGAATCAGTTTGGACCCTTGCTGTTCTAATTTCATCAGTCCTGGACAATGAACCTGCAATGGCCTTCTTTATTAATTGTGATCCTGTCATTGAAGTGAGTTAGTTTATCTTGAATACATTCTTCCTTTGTTAATGCTGATGCATACATTTCCCCCAAGATCATTGCATACCTTCTTGTGATTTATAGAGTATCCTCAGGGAGGGGATGGAACAGGCAGACAGGACAGCAGATTAGTAGTTTGCAATTCCAGACAGGATGCACCACATACTCTACCACATCTGAAATGGTTGCACAAGCCCCACGAAAGCCTCCGGCTGTTGACCCACCAGTTGATTCAGTTGTCTAGCTATTAACCTATTATGCTTTCTTAGACTTGAGCGAGTGTCACTGGACTAGATATCAGTTGTTATACATATATTTTTCACCTGATAGTCTCGGTTGGAATATATAGATCAAGATTGCCGACATACAAAACCAAGTGAAGTACAAAAACAATCAAGAGATGAAGCACGGAAAGAGAAGAAATAGCCATAACTCGAACTAATCCAGTATGACAACACCCTACCTCTCCCCCTTCGAATCTGAGCCTATCAATATATCCCCAGAACTTCTACAATCATCATGCTTTATTTTCGCAGAGTGTGTTAACCTTAAGCGCAAGCCCGTGGCACCCCGGGCGGCTCACGTCGTGTCAGCTGCAAACAACGCCCCTCAGACCATGAGACCTGTACGATACGAGACAACAATCTAAAAAGATAGAGGCTGGGAGCATTTGTGATGCCTGTGGTCTATTTGTCCTGTTAGCTACGCTTTTCTTCCTTATGCATTCTTCCCCTACGTACATCCTTTATGCTCAAAATATTGACATAATATAACTATATGCATATACCCCGAAGCACGAATATCTCGGTCTGGATTTGTGGGACAGCTGCAAAACACTGAATTGGCGATCATACGGTACCTCTTGCATGACTTCGTACCCCGGCCGCGAGTGATGGAAAATCTAATCAAACTCTTCTGCCATGGCCATCGAGCTTGCCCTTCTTCCTCTCTCCGCCTCTGCCAATCCTTCCAAGTTTTCCAACTTCGGTCGTGAAGTCGAAGGCCTACACCCAGGCAAGCTGACACCCGAACAGCTCGAGGACGTACAGGGGCTCTATACAAGGTAATCATGTCGTTGTCATCAGTGGCTCACGTACCCCTAACTCGGCTGCGTAGCACGATGTTCTACTCTTCCGCAACGTCGCCATCACACCAGAAGAACAATATGCACTACCAAGGTATGTGTTACTATACAACCAAGAGACATCTCCTAACAAGACGCCAACTGTAGTCTTTTGAACTGCAACCCGAACCCTATGGACACGGTAACAGCAAGACCGAGTCAACCAAGACATTGATCCTCCATCCCTATCTCAAGACCATCCTTCGCGTGCCCCAGGTCCAGCTCATCGGGAACGGCACCGTTTACAACCACGAAGGCCTCGCCGCACATCAGTATTCTTAATCTGTTCGTTACTTGCTTCCACCCCAGTTAGCAGGGGTGGGGCTTTCTTCGACTCCTCCAACATAAGCACCCGTTGCGGTCATATCGTCCAACATTTCCTGACCCAACATCCGCAGTTGCTGTCCTCTCCGTTGTTCTGCAGCAAGTCGCTCGCCAGGTGCAACTCCAAACAGAGTCTCAGTTCGAGCACCATCTCCCGGCTGATATTCATCGAATGAATCAGAGTCATCGTCGCCCGTATCCTCAATTCCACCAGCAAAAGGGTGGACGGGCACAGCACCTTCAAGATGAGCCTCTTCGTCGTTTAAGGAATCACTCGATTGATTGGATGAACCGAATGAATCCTCGTCTGAAGCCTGAACCCCTTGGGTGGCCATCAAGAATGCGGCGGAAGGATGAGCAGTAGGGTTGAAATCATCCAGGGAATCGTCGGAATCCAGGTCGTCGTAGATATGGGCGGCACTGTCATCAACAATTCCACCGATCGTTGGCGGCCCAGGAGCAGAGGACGTCGGAACTTCAAGACCGACACGGCGCATCATGCTATCAAAACTAGGGTCCGTCAGACTATCGGTGATATCGGGGGGGCCATGATCTCGGTATTGAGAGAAGGAAGGTGGAGTGGGCATGGTGCTCAGAGTGGATTCGGCTATACTGTGTGTACCACCGTAGTGATGGTCTTTCTGCACACTGCGGAGGATGGCCTGCTTGATCCGGACAGACGCATTCTTTGACGGTGTCGGAGCGAGTAAACTGTAGTCTGTTGCCTTGGATAGACGGACGGGAGACATCATGACTGGAGGTGACATGCCGGGCGGTAATGCGTCAAAATCGTCATCATCGTCGGATTCTGGCTTGGGTGTTGCAACTACTTTGCGTGAGGAAGAAGGATGGGCACGTCGAGAGCGATATGGGGTGGCAACGGATGGGTCACGGAGGTCGATGACACCACTCCACTTGCTGGAGTCGGTGCCAGGAGGGATGTAAGGATTGACCTTGTTTGGCAACGGCGTTTTGCCTTTGCTACGAGGCTTGAGAGGCGATATGGTCCTGGACGTAGTGGCGATGGATGACATATCAGTAGCTGAGTATAGCTGATGGCGTAGTAGGTTATCGCGAAGGGGAGTGTTCTTTCCTTTACGGGAGGATTGTTGGCTGGGCATGGGTTTGGATACAGGCGTCGGCTCGTCCGGGCGGAATGTGGTTTCGGGTGCTGTGGATGGGGCAAAAGAGGGACCTTCGTCCGCGAGAGAAAAGTTCTTGACTTCATTACTAAGTCGAACGAATGGCGATTCCAGCGATGCGGACCACGATGGACTTTCTCCCGTCCGCATTGTATCGTCGCTTATGCGCGCAACGCGGGTTTTAGCAGGAGTGGAAGAAAATGCGTCCTGATTCGGGTGGAAGGAAGACTCGGTGTGGGAGGTGCTGGGTTCCTCTGAGTGGTCGTCAATAGTTTCTTGGGAGACCTCTGACCCTTCTTCGGTTTCTGTCATATCTTGTGTTGTATGTTCAGAAGTAGTTTCGGATATTTCATGTTCAGACGGGAATTCGTTGACCGTCGAGTGATCATCTGATGTGGGTATTCGGATTTGGGCTGCTTGCTCATAGAACGATGTCCAAAACTTCATCGAGGGAGATAAGTAACGAGTGAACCAAAATATATATTGGCACACCTTTGCCGCCTCTCTGACCGGTTCTGTCCCGACTGCATAACGTTTCACTGCGGGGAGGAGTTTATTGGCGAGAACATTATGGATCCTCGAAAAGTTTTCGTCAATATTCTAGAGGTTTACACATAAGCTCGTCAGTCTTCTGTGGCGCAACATTTCCACACGCCACTGACTTGCAGCTTGATTGTAATAAGTTGTTCAATTTGTTCAATCTGGTCATGAACAGGTGCAGTGGTATCCAATCCAGGAACGTGAATGGAGGCTGGATTTGAATTGGGTTTCCATCGAGGAGGGTTTGGTGTTATAGGCACTCTGGCACCAGACATGATATAGCCCTTAGAAGTCTAATCGCTGTATGATGCAGTTTTGCAACCTATGAGGAGGAACGAGATGTGGTCAGAACCTAAGATCACACAACGCGTGACAGCCCTCTTCGCGAGCTGTCACGGTGCCTTGATCGAACACCTGCAGCGATGCAACACCTTTATGCCCTCCACTCTCAAAGTGGTATGTCTGGCGGTCGAATTTGTTCGCGGGGGAGGACTGTTCAAAATTCATGCCGGGGCTGATGAGGTTTGCATGTTTGCTTATGTGTATGTTGGTCTGTGCCAAGCTTCGTCGAGTGGAGGGCGAGCGTTACGGTGAAGTATGGTTTTGGACCGTGATTATGTATGTCGTTTTCGTTCGTGTGCCGTGTGCACATACACTACCTTGCCATCAACGTTGTCCCTGTATCTCTCTCATGTGTATTTCGAATTCATCTACTTGACCAAACATTCGACCACGAACAGTTTTTCAAATCGACGATGCCCGTAGCAAGCGCGCACCCCACCCGTTACACCCGAACTCCGGTATCAAGGAATCATCAGACCCATCGGTCATCAACGTTTCGACTCTAGAACCCGATCCCATAGCGTCCTCGTACTTTCGACGATCTACTTCTAGTGATCTTCAACTCCAGTGGCGCACGGACTTAGGTGTTGGCCCCCGGTCCGAGTTCAATTCATGTAGACTCCCAGGTTAGATTTGATTATGCGGTTACCAACATGACTACCGACACCTGGAATCAAAGCTAAGCCTTCATAGGAGTCCGTGGCCCCCCTCAGCATCATCCCATCCTATGATCCATCTTGAGCTAGTCAACACGCCACTCCCTGTTCTCAGCAAGGACACTAACGCCCTCAGCAAATGCTACCTTATATTAGTCGGGTGAGAGGACGCTCCTCGAAGCTTGATCCCTCAAGTTACCATTACCCCGAGCCTCGTCGATCACCACCAGTATGTCGAACTCTGAGCAAGTCCTTCTCTGGGAAAACCTTGACCTCATTGGCTCAACAACCGTCAATGGAATGCTGTATGGCATTGCACTGTCGCTCTATGTCCTCTCTGCTCAATCACTCTACCCTCAACTTAAAGATCCTCATCGGCGGGGACATACCATATTCATGCTTTCTTATGCTTCTCTGGTGATGATACTTGGAATTATTCTTCTTGCATTGGGTGCACGAGGGGCACAACTATCATACATTGACCATAATGCTTCCCTTGGAGAATCAAGGAAATATCAGTCAACGTTCCTGCTTACCCGGCCGGGTGGCATTATAGAGGACGCCTCCGGCGTTGCGATCGACATCTTGATGCTCGGAATACAGGTGGGTCTGAGATCTATAAATATTTTCATCGGTGTTCAATTGATGTCATAGATATGGCGTTTATGGGTGATCTACAGTGTGATACGGTATGCAATTGCCGTAATTATCCTGCCTGTACTACTGTTCCTCTGTTTCATAGGTAAGTCAACGTAGATCTTCAAAGCTTCACCATCAAGCTCTGTCCTCATGATGTCAAAACTTTAGTACTAGACATCATCACCACCGTGCCACATACATTTCTGAATGGTTTTCCTGTCCTTCCAACAGCCATCGCATTCCAGTTGACAACTACAGTCCTTGTCACCATTCTGGTGATTGTACGCCTACTGTACGTACGCAGGTATCACGTCAAGTTAATGGGTTAGTCACCTGGTTCATGGTTGTACACTGTACTGACGGTAACATAGGAGCGTCGGAAATAAGTAAGCAGTATATAAGCATTGCTGCAATGCTCATTGAGTCGTATACCCTGCAATCTGCGTGGTCCCTTGCGACTCTAATCTTGTACTTCCTGAACAATGAATTTCCCGTGGGAAACTTCTTTGTTGATTGTCATGATTCTATTGCGGTGGGTCTATTTATTAACCTGCTGAGACGTTCGCTACGATGCTGAGATATACCTGTCAAGATCATCTCATACCTTCTCGTTATTTATCGAGTATCTACTGGTAGAGGGTGGAACAAGCAGGCGCAACGACAAATTAGTAGACTACGGTTTCATTCAGAACATGGTAGCGATGGCACAAACTCTGCTGCGCTTGAAACAGCCGTGCTGCCTACGCGGGCCCCATAGGCCCTCCAAAATGCCTATTTTTTATTTTTTATTATCAGAATATCGTCACCGGTTCATTCCGAGCCAACTGCTTAGTCTTTTGACCTCTTGCCTTTCCGACTTTCACGCAAGGAAGGAATTTAAATGTTTTCTAACAGTACCCGAGTACCACACTATTCTTTTCAAATCAAGTATCTGGAACCATCGGCCAAGTTGAATGTGCATGTCGGATCATCATGTGTGGACACCTAACTCAAAATGAATACCCTTGGCATTTTTTCCAAACGGCTTGGATATAATCGCTAATTATTTTGTGGGTTGCAGTAGTAGGTGCGCTACAGAAGGGGTTAAGTTGTCTTTCGGTTAGACTAAATAGAATTCGGTTAGATTAAATAGAACCCTCACCCAGGGAACCAATAGAAGGCGTGATCAGGATCAGCACAACTGCCATCGGTGGTAGTAGTTGATGCCAAGCACGCGCTGGTGCTGGTGTAACCAAAAGCCTGGTACCCTGGGCTGGAGCCCAAGACGCCATCCCAGACAGTGGACAAGTCAACAAATCCGACATTCAAGCCATAGTCGCGGAGGGAGGCCAGACTCTGGAAAACCTCTGCTTTGAAGTTAGCTCCAGCTGTAGTTTCTGTGCCACGTCCGTGGTTGTCGATAATGAGGAAGTTCTTTCCAAAGACCGGGGAAGAAGCGAGCCTGAGGATTGTGAAAGCAATGTTTCCTGCTGGATTGGAGAGGTCGCTATCGCCGTTGTCTGGAACCACAAAGCTCCCGTTCAGTAAATGAGCACCCCTAATCTGATGCTTGTTTTACATACCATGAGATAGAACGTAATCCCTTCAACCACTAGCTTTAATATGATCGTTGGCCGATTATTTCATGTGTCACTCACTCGATACCAAAGAAAAGTACGTAGAGAGTGGAATCTGCCGCAGGCCTGGGGCCGGCCTGTGATATGAAGGTGTTGGCTGGGGCGCCCTATAGTGAGTAGGAGCACCGTGTGCCCGATAGTGTTTGCTGCTCACCCTGCGTCAGAAGGTCACTGGATTTAGTGCCAGTGAGGCTGGGCCATTGGCCCGTGGCGACAACTGCACCTCTCATCTTTCAGAAAGGCAAGGAATGGGTTATGCACTGAAAGACAGGAACCAACCCGATAAAACGTACAGCGTAATCCTTGAGCGTTGCGCCGGCGACATTGGCCAAATATTCCGCCCAAACAGGCCCATTGGTGTATCGCCCTCCCGCAAAGGGATTGGGTTGATCGAGGACAGGGGCACCCAGGGCTGAACCATCATGCACCCCACCATCAGTGTAGGAGTCCTGATCGACGATCGTTCAATTCAGTTTCTAAACCCCACAAATATATATAGACTCACTCCGAAAGTGACAATCGTCGAAAATGATGAGAGGGGTGGCAAGCCAACGTTTATATCACCGGGGGCACCGCCCAAGGTTGCACAAACGGGGCTTACAGCTAGGGTGATATCCTGGCGAGGAAGAACAACCGCGGCAGCAATCGAAATTGAAGCCAAGAAGAAAGAGATCGCTGGTGACATTTTGTGGGTACGTTACCTGGTTTCGAACTGGTATTTATCCTCTTCATAGAACTCGCCTCTAGTATCCCTGGATGAAGAAGCTTATAGAGGCTTGGTTGGCTGAGTCAGCGCGGCACAGTGAATATGCGCGGTCAAACTCCTCGGCGGGCGTCCGTATATTATCCGGCCGCGCCTCCAGGCACTGAAGAAGATAAAAGGATCTGGCATACATGGGTATACATGTGAGCACTGAAATTGATCACCTCATATCACTGAGATAAAAATAAAACCTCCAGTGCCGATTCTTAGGCTACGTTGAAGAAAAGTGTGTCCAACATACCCCCAGGTTCAACAATGACGCACATGGCTAGGAAAGCATGGTTGAGTTAATCGGGAATAGCAAATATGAAGCCCCCCGGAGAGATGGCTTCCGGCTCCTCCAGGGTGTTCGAGATATTGAAATGTCCAAAAATGGGGGATCTCAGGGGTGAAGCTGGTAATAGGGAAGTCCAGTAGCACATGGGCCGAACTGTGGTTTCTGTGCTCGCTATCCGTAATCCTCATCACAATTGCATTAAGGAACTGATAGGACGCTCTCTTGAAGGAGGATTTGTTGTTAGGACATGTGGTTGACGCGGGCATCTAAAGAAGTTTATAAATCAGCCGAGCATTCGGCGAAGATACTTACGCTACAGACCCGCTGCATGTAGTGTTGCAAGGATGAACCTTAGCGAACCAACTCGCGTCGTAAGTCGCGATGTTCGGCATCCGCTAGTATGGCATCTTGAAAGGCTCGAAATCGGTAGATAAGCTAAAGGCTTGTTAGACGTCTGGATCTTTTTCTTCCTTACCTACGCTCTCCTACCTGTCTCCTACGCCGGGGCACCTGTACTTCCAGGGCCATGCAATAGTTGGAAAGATTATCCACTTTTGGATTCATCTACGGCTGCAAAGACATCACTCCAAAGCGGCCAAAGCGGACCCTTCAAGCCTCAAGAGTGGGGTACGGAAGACGACCACGTGGGAGCACTACCGCCACTGTTATTTGTGTCACCGGTTGAATCAGTGATCGAGTAGAATTAATTCCTGGAGTCACGCTTTGTCAAGTGGTGAGTGACCCTCCCTGAGGCCTGAGGCCTGAAACTCGAGCCGACCTGAGTTAGCGTGGACTGCACTCGCGGTGTTCGGGTCGCCGATGGGGATCCAGGTATTGGGCGCGGTGTGATAAATCAACAACTAGTTGAAGTCTGGGTAGGTGCAGATCCACCAGGTAACCCAGCCACGACGTTGAACCCGAGCGCTGGATCGTCCTATACGTGATCCTCACCAGTCTTGAGGGTCGCAAAGAGCTGGAGTCACTGTTCCGGTTTATGTGTCAGGTACTTAGATATGTAGGTTCCTAGGCGTACTGTATTTTCGGTCCTCTGGTTGATGCCAACCACCATTCGGCTCCAGTGGCAGCGAGCCCAAAATTACGTTGACTAACTTTGTTGTAGTGATTGAGCCCCCACCCCAGACCTCAGACTGATCGAGCACATGGGCCTCCAACTGCATCAAGGTTATCAGGTCTCTTACGAAGTAAGAGAAACGGGGCCTCGGGTCCATCAGCGGCATCATAGAAGGAGAGCGGGAATCACAAAAAAATAGGAGATTTCATAAGTTGCGGTAGGGAACCAACGGACGCAGTGACCTGCCCAACCCGCTCCCCTACCTGATTTATGAATTCGAACGAGAGAAACAATCAGAGATCTGATAGATGCTGAGAGTTTAGACGTTGCGCAGTGATACCGTCCAGTACCAGTATTAGGCAACGCGGAGAAACAGGGAATTCAGTTTTTACCAAAAATCCAACTCAATGGAAGTGACGGGGCCACGAATACGCTCCAATACCCAACTATTCTGTTGAGCGTTGAGTAATAATGAATGGTGATCCAACGTCAATCGAGGTAGGAGCTGGTGTCCCTGTTTTGGTTTTCCGTTCGTGTCAATCCCGATCTCTCCGTGGCGAATACTAGATCGGAGTGCTATGTAGTACGTATGCCGGTTTTTTGTTCTGTTGTGCTGATACGCGATGCCTCAGCGCGCCGGTTGTCCCGGGAGAATTCCCCCCGAAACTAGTCCCCTCACGACACACACAGGAAAAAGAAAAAAGAAAAATAAAGGAATGTGCAAGCCACGCAGAATGCTCGGAGGGACATTTATGTCGTAAGGTAAATCTACTCTACTAAGGGTTGCTGAGCCCTGAACGATAAGAAGGAGGAGCTGTAGAGTAGCTTGCTTCGCTACTGGACACAGACCCCCGGTCAAATGGCATTGTCAAGCCAGCTGTGCGCCTGATTTCTTCCAACCGAGTACGTTCGCCTTCCGACAGCTGGCCGGATCGCGCTAAATCGCTTAACTGCTGTAGCTCCGTCTCAAGTTGGTTTGTCAGCTGCTGAAGACGATCCAGTGCATCCCTTGTACTTTGCACCCTTTGGTGTGATATATCCTCATCTAGTATTTCAGGGTCCTGGAACGGGTCCCTATTATCCCCAACGTTTTCCTGATTGCACTCGAGAGGCGAGGGCAATATTTGTTCTTTCCCCCCTCGCCTGACTGTCACAGCGTTGTCCCGAGCTATCGGAGTAGGGGACAAGAAGGGGAAGGGGATGACGGTGTCGGATGTTTCAGTGATTTGAAGTGGTTGGGGCGATTGTGAGATCGGGGCAGTTGGAGAGCAAGACTCTGACACAGAGGTGACGAGTCTCCTTCGTTTGCACCTCAGGATACAGAAAACAACAAGAGCCAAAATGACAATGACAGTGGCTCCGACGATGCCTCCAATAATCCCCCTTAGCCCGTTACTCAGGCTGAGTAGAAGTCAGAAAAGCAATCATGTTTCATACAAAAACACGAACCTGGTAGTGCCAGTTTGGGTAGGAACTGTGGTAGTTGTCGTGCGGGTGCCCGAAGGAGCCAGGGCAAAAACCTCTGTCGAACCATTTGGCAAATTGGAAGTTGAGGTCGTGGTGAGAACACCCGAAGTAACAAAAGTTGCAGTAATTAGCACGGAGGTGAACGCTTTCGGTGCGTCTGCAACTGCAACACTGGCAGGCCTGACAATACCGGGGCCAACCGAACTATAGTTGAGGGTGAATTCGTTGCAGGAAAACATTAGAAAGGCAGGGACGGTGGTGCTTACACTTCATTAAGGACTGGGTCATCATTTGGCTGGAGCAGGTGTGAGTTATGCTTGCGTTATTCGGATAGTAGAGGAAGACGCACCCACCCAGTTACCGTTCGGAATAACTCGTGTTATCGTCAGTGTCTCTTGGGTCATACTTGAGAGATGTGGTGTGGGCTGAGGCGTACTCATCCCATAGCTGTTCGGAGAAACTTGCGTTATTGCATGCGCCCGGGCCGTTCGGTATGGTGCAGCCAACTCAGAACCAGCTAGAGTTTGGGTAAGTGCAGATTCTCCAGGGGATCTGGCCGCGACGTTGGCCTGGAGATACCACGTCCTTACTAAAGAGTCGGTATCGCTGTTGCCAGTTTATGGGTGAGGTGCCCGAACATGTAGATTCTCCAGGCGTACCGTATTATCACTCTGGGTCGATCCTCACCATCGATATTGTTTTGTGCCCGCTGGAGTCGAGCGATTGGCTTTGTCGTGGTGATCGAGCTCTCAGACTAGTCAGGAGTGCATAAGCCTCAAATTACATCAAGATTATCAAGTTTCTCACCTTGTAGGAGAAACGGGGACATGGGCCCACCAGGGGTGACATAGAAGGGAAATATAAATATAAATCGCAAATGGGAGATTACTAGGACCGCAAGTCACAGGGGGAACCAACGAAACGAAAGGAGTGTGGAAGTAGTAGCACACTCAATTCCCATTCCTAAATGATTTATATAATTGAACGAGGGAAACGATCAAGGATTCGATAGATGGCGAAGTTTTAATATATACTGCATAGTGATATCATCTAGTAATAGGCAACCCAGAGAAACGGACTCCCGGATGCGCTTGGCAACGTCAAACTGCTGTTGAATGATGGTGTAGCTGAATCAAGGATCGATATGTAACACTACTCTTGTTGATATCGATGCTGACTTGCCCGCGATAAGGTGGCATCGAATCTGAGGTGCTGCCCCGAGCTTCTGTTCGGCTTCCCTGATCAACGCTGTGCTCCATAAGAGCAACTCGAAGGAGGGCCGTTCTAATTTTATCTAGCCTTTCAGGAAGGAGGGTTTAGCTGTGGATGAACGTCCGGTCAAGGGGATTCTATCTTGTAAGGAGACCGCTTGAATGGATTTATCATAAAACGTCTACCTGGACGGTAACCCGCGCTGGCGCGTGATCAGGCTTCGGAACACTAGCACTAGCTCGAGATCAACACAGAGAGGCAATAGAGGGTTCTTGATGTGTAAATAACCAGGAGGGGTTCGAGGGAATACAAAATTCGATGCCTTAAGAGTTTCGTCCCCAACACCCGAAGTGGGGCCATGAAGTGGCTGTGCACGGCCAACGAGCGGCCAAGCTTCACAGCCTTAAGAGTTTCGTTCGCAAGAGAACACTCTACGTAAAGGTTACGTTCAGTGCCATGTACCTCCTACACCCCGAATACGAACCTATTGTATGGACCAAGACTGGTCCCACATAAAAAAAAGCTGGTTGCCCCGGATCGCAAATGTGGCCTCACTTTGGATGATAGGGAGGGGGTGATGTTGAGTAATTTGTCCTACTACTGACCATAGACAGATGGCCATGTCTATAGTCAAATGGCACCGTCAAGCTGGTCGTGGACATTTCTTCCATACGTTCGTCTTCCAACAGCTAGCTGGATCTTGCTAAGTTGCTTATTTGCTCAAGTTCCGTCTCCGGTTCAACGAGCATGATCTAATGCATTTCGTGCACCTTGTACTTAGTTTGGAGCGTTTTCACCTGGTGTTTCGGGGTCTCGGAAAGGGTCCCCGTTGTCTCCAGCATTCTCCCTGTTATACTGAGGTCGAGAAAGTGGAGGCAATGTTTGCCTCTTTCTTCGTTTGGCCGCCAGTACATTATCCCGAGATGCAGGAGCAAGAATCAAGAAAGGGCAAAGTCGGGTCCCTCAGCATTTCGTGGAGCTTGAGGTGGTTGTGGCTCTGAGGCACTTAGGAGTTTGGCCGCCAGTACATTATCCCGAGATGCAGGAGCAAGAAATCCGCCAGTACATTATCCCGAGATGCAGGAGCAAGAATCAAGAAAGGGCAAAGTCGGATCCCTCAGCGTATCGCGGAGCTTGAGGTGGTTGTAGCTCCGAAGCACTTAGGACTTCAAAGTTTGGTGTAAGAGCAACGTGCCCCCTTGTTTACGGCATTTACATCTCAAGATGAGGAAGACCACGACTCCCAGGATGGTGAGGGCAGTGGCACTAGTGACATCTCCAATGATTCCCTCTAGTGGTTCAGTATTCGAGCTGAGTTCAAGTCAGACAAGTGATTATATTTCGCACAAATCGCGAACCTGGTAGTGCCAATTTAGGTGGGGATCTCTGTGGTGGCGGTTATTCTGTGGGTGCCCGAATAAGTCAGAGTAAGGACTCCTGACTTCCCGTTCGGCAACGTCGTAGCCACGGCCGTGGTGAAAACACCCGAAGTGACAAAAGTTGTAGTAACCAACTTGTAGGCAAACGCTGCCGACGTATCTCCAACTTGAGCACTAGCGGGCCTGACAACGTCGGGGGCGCCTGAACTATAACTGAAGTGAATTTGCTGTAGGAAGGTAAGGACACTGCTGCTTACACTTCATCGGGGAGTGCGGAGCCGTCCCCTGCACCAGACTGAATCAGAGTATTCGTGGGTTGCGCTTGGGTCCTTCGGGCCATCGGTGAGGGTTTGGGAGTAGGGCGGGGCGCATTCACCTCGTTAACGTTTGGAGGGGCTTTCGTTATTGGGGGTGTCACTTGGATCATGTGGGCCACCGTTGAGTGGTCTGGATTGGGTCGAGGCACGTTCAACCCGTGATTATTTGGAGGAGCCTGCGGTGTTACAAGCACATGTACAATGATGGTGTTCCGGTGGGGGGTTTGGTTGGTTTGGGAGGCGGGTCATTGGGTAGGGGAAGTGGAATATTGTGTGGAGCAGTTTTTGGTATCTTGGACGCGTGTATAACGATGGTGTTATGATGAAGGGTCAGTTTGGTTGTTTGTGAGGCGGAGGAGGCGGGTTGTTGTGTGGAGGAGGCGAGTCATTGTGCGGGGGAGGTAGAATACTGTGTGGAAGGGGTGGGTTGTTGTGCAATGGAGGTGGGTTGTTCTGTGGATAAAGCGGGTTGTTTCGCGGAGGGTCATTGTACGGAGGGCCACTGTTTGGAGGGTTATCGTGCGAAGGTCTAGGGGACATAGGGAACGGAGGAGCTGGATGCGTTGGTGCTGACTGAGGACTATTTCCTGGAAGTGAGGGATTGTGAGGAGATAGATGTGGCCTGTTGTCGGGCTGAGGAGGAGGAGAAGGAGGAGGAGACCATAGGCCATCACTGTCACTTGGACAGGTAGGTATAAATACACCCGCGGGTTATCTGTATCGATCACTATCCTGGACCCACCTGCATAGTAACTTCTAAATGGAGGGTGAATATGTCATCGTTTTCCATGCATTTCGGGGTGCTACTCTCGAGGGGTAGTGAACATGAATGCGCCTGTTATAACCGCACTCTATCAGGTTGGGGGTGATAGTACTTGTAAACGGGATCAGGTGCAGCATCCTGTATACTGTCCGCCCGGGCCGAAAGAAGATCTCCTTGATGGTCCAGGCCAGACTAAAAATAGCCAATAAGATATCGCCCTTTTAATAACAATTCTTCACGCCCACTGTCCAGAATATCTTGGATGTAGGTCTGGAGTCCTGCTCTGGTACGGTGGGCCCCATAGGTTGCGATTTTTTTTCTAAGAAAATGGGTGCAAGGATCGTACCTACAGCAAAGAATCGAACCTGCGAAGAAGTCTGAGGCAAGAAAATATGCAGCACTTGTATCTTCAGCTCAGCGATCCCGATGCTCCATGAAATTCTGTGAGTGCAAGTTCCCAGGTGGTGACGAGGAAAGATGACGGACGTACCCACAAGACGGCCCGTCCGTATACGATCATAGACTGACATCCATTCACCGAGGAGAGCAGTTACTATGTTTGAGGAACAATCACCCACGGACCAATCGTTTCGTTCCACTTATAGCGTTAATTCATGCTGTTATAACTTACAAGCCCTTCTCGACAGGTCAAACATTAGGGAATAGCCTTGAGCTCAGTCGTTGTTTCAAGGTTGCTCCCATCCGGGAGGCACCATATGAATGGATGCGTTGTGGCGGCTAGCAATCCCGCAAAATCGATTCTCGTCATATTTTCAGGGCCTCTGGGTGTAGGTGGGAACAGAGGAGACACATTAACATAGAGAGCCCGACTAACATTTATTTGACCGTCCATTACAACATGAACACATTATGGTCGGGATGGAGCTTGTTGGCTTCGAAGAGATGCACTTGTGCCATAATTCATTGACTACAACAAAAATGAAAGCGTCTCTAAGGGTAGACTTCAAGGGAACCGTCAGAGAATTGGCGAAAGTGTCGGGTCCTGACCCAAAAACACCCCCTGTAAGTCCGACTTCCTTGATCCTTAATACCTGCGATGTGCACTGTCTAAGGTTAGTTCGCTACGATGCTTTTTTCTCATGTACCCTGGATGTTCCAAGCCGATAGGACCACTGACGCCCTTGGGTATCTGTATTTCCAGGCTATTTTTCAGAGCTTCTGGAACTCGTGGAGCTTTAGTAGTAACTGCAAGCGGTGATCCATGAATGACTGCCACAATATCAATCCAGGGGGGCGGTGTTATTCGAAACCTCATATAGCAAGTCAACGTGCACTTGTTATGACCCGGGTGCGACCGGCAGGCTGGAGAAGACGGCTATGAAGAAACTCTCCTGCGAGAGGACTATTCGTGATTTCTCCGAGGGAAGACCCGGCCATGCCGTACAATCCTCCGTCATCACTTCATAATATTAATGAAATCTACCTCTATTAGTGTATGTATGATTCACCCCGCCCAAGCTCGTATCCAAATGATGCATCAGGAGAAGGTCAATCGGAAGACAATCAATATATTTCCTACATGTATCCACAGAGAGCAGTTTCAAAGGCTAAGATATCCCGTAATGCTGAGCTGTAGCGAGTTTGGAGGAACAATGGCTACCTGTGTCGTCAAAAGTACGGAGAATAAGACCAAGAATGTAGGTCCTTCGGTGCTGCTCGACGGCCACGATGCTAGAAGAAGCCTCGTGTGTAAAGGCCAAGTGCATGAATACGGATCAAGCTGCTCTTTAAACGAAGTTATCGACGGGCCGCTGTATTAATATGTCAGAAACAGAATGGCCTGTGCTTTCGGTCAAACTTCTGATTGTCGTGAATGGTACCAGCATGCAGGTCCTCCAGTGCTTCCTTTGATGGCGGGCCGTATCTGTATCCTACACATACCGCGGGAAGGCTCAAGAAGCTTGGGTATGTGAATGTAGTTTTTCCTTGCTGTGAGGCAAAGTCTGGTCAAAATGAGTCAAACGCGCTGGTCCAAGCTGATCGAAGTTGATCGGGGTCGGGTCCGGAAAGAGCCGAGGTTCTGGTGAAGGAAGACGTTCTTTAGGTTAAGGACTACACACGGACTACACACACACAATGGAGTCGTACCTAGGGCTCAACCTCACCATGAATGTTGTCACTATAATTACTTCCACATGCCACCTCGTCATGGGACCATGTCGAAGAGCTGGAGCAAGCGGTTCAGTGTCAGCAGGCCCTTATTGCTTTCGTTGTTTTAGGGTTCTCTTCTCAGAGAACATGGGCTTTTAAACACCGAGACAACACTGGGAGTAACTCGTCGACTTCAGTAAGATGAGACCCCTCGAAACATTCAGCTTACTTGCATCATTTTTCGGACTTGCTAGTGCCCAACTTGGTCTTAGCGATGGTTTCGTCAATTTCACGACGTCGACCTTCTCGGTCCAATTGGTGAAGGACTCGCAGACCCTGTACTCTCTAAGGCCGTCCGGTTCAAGCTTCGACTTCGTCCCTGGGGATGAAATGGCTGCGCGTGAGGCCAACGGGCACTATCACTTGGGGGATATCACTTTCAGGGCCCGTAAAGTTGGCAGTACGGCATGGGTCACCGGAGACACCTCAACCACTCGCCGAAAACTAACACCTCTTCCCGTCTCCGGCACCACGCTTGCGGCTGCGAATCTTGCACCCACCCTTCCGTCGAGCTCCTTGCTTAATATCACACGTCGCTGGGTGAACAATAATGGCCAGCTCCAGCTCCTTTTTGATGTAACGAATTCTCAGACGTCGGCGGTTGAAATTGGTTCCCTAGGCGCCCCCCTGGAGTTTAACAACGTGAGTATCAACGTATTTTTGGCACTGTAACCACTGACGAGTGCACGTTACAGATTTTCACTGATCGCACTGCTGCTGACACGAACACAAAGTGCAGCCTTTTCGACCCATACATTGGTCAGGATGCCGGGTTCGTACAAGTCACTCCTTTACTAGGAACACTTCCGCCCCTAGTTGTCATTCCCGTTGGAAAATCGCCCCTTGAGGGGTGGAGGTTCCTTCCCGAGTCAACCTCCGCCGCGCCCTTCTACCAGTCCCAGACGTTCGAAGGCTTATACGAATGGCAATTCCATACACTTGCTTGGGCACAAAACGAGTGGTCTTCTGTTACCCCCTGGAACGCTGCGACATCATTCACTCTCCAACCTGGCCAGACCCGCACCTATGGGATTGAATTCCGTATGGCACCATCCATTCGGGGTATTGAATCCACGTTGCAGAGCGCCAACCGCCCTGTCGCGGTGGGCCTTCCCGGGTACATCCTTCCCGTGGACCAGGTTGGGAAACTCTTCCTTCACAACAACCTCGCATCTGTCCAGTCCATAAGCGTCGTGCCCTCAGGTGCTTTGACTTGGTCCAATAATTCCGATGCCAAAACCTCGGGTTGGGTGGGATTAAATATCACCCCTCATACCTGGGGACGCGTCCGTCTCTCCATTACGTACAGTGATGGTTCTCTGCAAACCGTGCATTACTACGTCACCCACGGTGCGACACAGGCCATTGCAGATCTTGGCAACTTCTTGACTACTTCCCAATGGTTCAACGTCTCATCCGACCCATTCAAACGTTCACCTTCGGTCATCAGCTATGACCGCGAAGTGAACGCAGTCGTCAAGGATGATCCTCGTGCTTGGATTCCGGGGTTGAGCGATGAAGCCGGTGCTGGGTCATGGTTGGCGGCAACTATGAAACAATATGCCCAGCCTAACGCTGCAGAGGTCGCAAAGTTGGAGCAATTTGTTGGTACCGTCCTTTGGGGCTCTATCCAAAACAGCGATGGTGCGTCCATGGTTCGCGGTTGCGTCGTAACCACACTAATACTTTCCGTCGCCATCTTCATCCATTTAGGAACGGTGAAGAAGGTTAGTTCGTGCCTAGGCTGATGCTTGGTGCGATATTAATAATATTGACCACAGTCGGTATACTTCTACCAACCAACCTTGCTCCCCAGCTATCCCTACCCTACCAGCATAAATTGGGGCAATTGGTGGTCATGGAACCAAGCTGCTTCTTTCGCCACCGACCGTGCATACGACTATATCCATGTCGCTGCTGCATACTGGGCGATGTACCGTGTCGCTCGGAACTATCCTTCTCTTGTTCGTACGCATGACTGGCGTTGGTATATCAACCAGGCTGTCCTCACCGTTTCGAGCTTGACTACTGGAAGAGTTGGTTTCGCCAGCGTTGGACTTATGGGTGAAACTGTACTCACGTTTTTGCTGGACGATCTGAAGAGGGAGGGTTTAACGGCGAATGCCACCCTCGTCGAAGGGGCGATGCAGAGCCGAGCAAAAATATGGGCCGGACAAAGATATCCGTCAGTCAGCACATAATCGTAATCGGCATTGCTTCCTGACCACGAGTCTTTACAGGTACGGATCGGAGATGGCGTGGGATTCCACTGGCCAGGAAGGTGTCTATGCTTGGACTAAACACTTCAACGATTCCGTTACATCAACCAACGCCTTGAATTCTATAATTGCTTATCAACCCCTCATTCCCCACTGGGGCTACAATGGGAACGCTAGAAGATACTGGTATGTCACATTCTACCCCACCACATCTTCATAACCGCTCACTTTCTATGGCTATGATAGGGATAATATTTATGGTGGCAAGCTCCAGCGCATCGAGCGACAGATCCATCATTACGGCAGCGGCCTCAACGCCCTTCCCCTCATCACCGAATTCGAATCTTCTCCATCTGATATCTTCCTTCTCCGTGTCGGTTTTGGGGGGCTGAGCGGGCCACTATCCAACATCGACCAAGGCGGCTTCGCCGCAGCATCTTTCCACTCCTTCGCTGACACTCTCAAATGGGATGGCTACTCAGGAGACTACGGACCGAACTTCTCGGGTCATACCATGGGCATGGGAACGTTCATCATCAACCATCCCGATTTCGGATGGCAGGCATTTGGAGGAAACGTCATTTCGACTTCACCTACTGTTCAAGTACAGGTGAAAGATTCAATTCGCCGCCGGGTTTACATCGCTCCACTCGGAACATTGTTGACGCTGGACGCTGGTGCGTTTTCGACGGTGGCATTCAACCCGAGTACACGTCAAGTGGACGTGACCATCACTGCTGTCCCGGACGGTGCCAGTGTCGCGGCAGCTGCTCCCAACGGCCGCCTGGTGATCCAGCAGAAAGCGAGCGTGTCTGGCTTTAACGGCCTGAAACCGTCCACCACGCTTTCCACTGATGCTGGAGCATTTGTCATTCCCATCTCCTCTGGTCAAGGTAAGGTTACTCTCGTTCCTGCTTAGTATAGGATCATTCTGCTCGTATATGTTGATTGGAACTTTGTCCTAAATCGTGATAGTACATGAGAATTCAGCCCTACAAAATTTGCCTGTGAACCATCGTAATCGTGATCCATCTCAACGTTAGCATCAACCTTGCTTCTCCTCGGATGCTTTCTCATCTGAATCCCGAATGGTTTGCTTTTGCATGTGATCGGTAAGGTGGGGCCTCCACCCCTCCGAGTTCCAAGGCTTAACCCCCGAACGATACAGTTCATCGACCTAGCAAGAAACGTGGATGATCATCAACAGTTAGAAACCGCAACACGGAGATCAAGAAGAATAAGGAGAATTAGACTAACTTCTTCCAGGCTAAGACCTTTGGTCTCAGGCACAAATAGATACACGTAGAGGTAGCCGAACATGAGCATTCCGAAGAAAATAAGTAAGATGAGGGGCCCGATCCTAGTAGAGGTATGGGGTTAACATCGATTTCCGTTATGGTGATGACAGAGGCGCAGGGCGCATGACGTGTGATGGTAACATCAACATGTCAATCACAGCGCATCAAAGGCTCGTGGAAGACTGGAGAAAGGGAGGTTTAAAGGTGTTAGACGCACTTTGCCGCGATCCTAGGAGCAAAGAAGGAGAGGAGGAAGTTCCAGAGCCTGTGAAAGAGGGAGAAAAATAGGACGGCATTAATCTCCGATAAATGCATCGGGTCCGCTTGAGCCAATCATACCAGTTTGTAGCACTGCCCAAGGCGATGCTTTTGGGGCGAACGCGGAGAGGGAAAGACTCCCCAAGGTAGACCCACCTATATTGATACCGAGATTCATTAGATATACTAATTAGACGAGGGGAGAAACGTCAAAACGCACGGTGTTGGACCCCAGAAGATAGAGAATGAAAAGACATGTAAGACGGCGAAAGCGATGAGTGTATCGCCTGATAATGAACCATGTGGGCACACACAGAAACAAGATATGTCCGGATAGATAGCTTACCTCCTTGTTTGTTACGATGTGTGAGCAGATCTTTGGCCGTGCCCGCTGGCGCCAGCGTGAAATGACCGACAAGGCCAGCCTAACACATGATACTTAGTCTAGGTGGGGCGTGGGCCTAAAGCGAGAACCTACGATGATCGAACATGCCGCTTCAAGCAACGCGCCCGTAAGCAGAGACTGACAAAAGAAATGAAACGCGATCAGCCAACTCCGTACCACAAAACACCGCTGAAAATCGCTTTAGCTTCTTACCCTGCGTCGCCCCCAGGCCTCGATCAGGTACTACACGGGAGAACTGTCACGTAGTGTTTCATGAACTTTGAAAAAATGACCTACCAATGCAGGGACAGTGCCGGCCACAGAAACAGCTCCCAATACGACTTGAATCACATAAGGCGACAATCTTTCCCGGGAAGGATGGACAGAAACAATGAGTAAAAATAAAAGTAAAAATAACAAATTTGCCTCACTGGGTTCCTGCACTCTGGAAGAAGGTATCTCCGTAGTAATCTACAGGGCCGCAAGCGGGGCGTGGATAAATCGGCCATTATCTCAAAGCGCACAAGACGTACAGTAGAAGTTTTGGCCATTTAACTGTTGAATAAACTGCAACATCATGCCGTTTCCAGTTCGCTTCCAGAGATGATTACGAGTAGAGAAACACTCCATCCATGTCGCCTTCCCGCCCTCGTTTTCTGCCTTGATAGCATAATCCAACTGTTCGACTTCCTCGTCTACGAGCGGGTCGTCTGTGGGGACACCGTTCAATGCTGCAATGACGTTTCGGGCTTCTTCTCTCCTATCGGTTCCAAGTAAATGACGTCTGCGAGGAAATGGGTGCAAAATGGCATAAGTCTCGGTGGTATTAGCAGGGGCTGAAGTGCTTGAACGTACGGTGATTCAGGTAGGAAGAAAATCCCGGATAAAAGGATCACGCCCCATAGAAGTTGGAGACCGACGGGAATGCGCCAAGACGCAGCATTGTTAAGGTGGTGAGTTGCAAGGTCAAATACGTAGCTCAAGAACAACCTGAGGAGATTCTGTGAGTCCCTATCTTTCTTAGCATTCAAAATACCTACCCAATGATAATCTGTAGCTGGTACAGCACAAGTAATGTTCCTCTAAGCGCTTTTGGTGCAGTCTCTCCATTGTACAATGGGACAATTGCTATCCACCACAAGCCACGTCAGTTCATGATTAAAACGTGAAGAACAGGGATGTTGCTTCTACCCACCCGACAAAGCACCCACACCAAGTCCCGCAATGAACCTCCCAATCGTGATTTGGGCCACGGAGGACACGGTCGCGGTTTGGATAGCCACGCCAATGGTGAAGATTGCTGACCAGATAAGGATTGACCCACGGCGGCCGAAACGATCTGAGGTGAAGGCTTGGCCTAGAGCGCCGCTACACGCCGCCTTGACGTTTAGCATTGCGCTAATGGCGTCAGTAGATCATGAAACACGTACACAAAGGTTCTAAGGTGGGATATGTTGGATTAGTACCTCGTGGTGCGTAGAACTAATGGGTCGTACCCAGCAGATAGAAGAGACGTGATAATTGACTGTCGGGAACTTGACAGGAAGAATTCACCATCCGCGCCTTGTTCTCCGAACCGGCGAATGAAATCGGGCATGATCAAGCATCCCTAGGAACCCGCAGAAGCCCGTTAGTTGCAGTCTAGAATTAGTGAGCTAGAACCCCTACTGAAATGACACCAATGTCATAACCGAACAAAAATCCTGTATGAAGGAACGTCCATATTCACTAAAAACCCGGTCATCAGCCCATAGAACACATTGTGAAAGCGAAGAGCGCACTCACATGACACCAGTAAGCTACCTTCCAAGCCAGCATACACACCTCCTGCGGTTCCGGGTCATTGTTCATGCGAATCAATACATGGTATAGGGCGAGAACGCACCAAAAGCGATAAAAATAGCCAAAAGAATGGCGTATCGGTTCGTAGGCACTGCCCTGCTACTAGCACCCGCCATGACGAATTCGTGAGTTGAGCGTGTTCAATGTTACAACTCTTGGGAGAAGACCGTAAGTCTGGGTGAGGAAAAGCGGACGAACGAGAAAGGCAGTAGGGAAGAAGCACACTTTCACACCCTGGGTCCACGCTCACTCCCAAACTCGCCCTCAAATATATCTTTCGCGAGTTGGAAAAACGTTTACCTGGGAGAAGAACAATCGCAAGGAGCGAAAAACGTGTCAGATGATCGCTTCTGCACGCTCGGTCCGCAGAGGCGGTCCGAATACCTGTTAAGTTATACGTGAGCGTTAATCGGCCTTCTTCGTGGCTTGAACAATGTCAAATGATATGTTTTTGGGTGGCTTAAATTTAAACTGGTCTTGCTGGAGAAGGCGGAGAAAGTGTGGTAAGTGAGGACAAGCCATGCAGGTATGGGGTAAAGCGCCTGGATGGGGATGTTCTCCACACGCTCCTCGGGTTCGATGCGGCTTCTGTGGCTTCTTTGGTGTCATGTGAGCGTGACCACGACGTTGGCGAGGGAAATTCTACGGAAGAGTTAAGCCAACGATCAACTGCACGTCCTCACAAGCGCCAGTTCAAAGGTCGCATTTTGCTATATTTAGTATGAGGCAGTTACAATGGCTCTACCTCTTCTACTGTCTCGTAAAATTCTTTGACGATCCTACGTTGGGCCTGTCTTCCTGTCTCTCCCTGTTGACCATCGGTTATTCATATCCTGATAACGCCGTAGAATGCAGACATGAGCTCACCGGGGTGTCCGCAATGGCCCGTATAACGATATATTTGCGTCCCGTCAGAATATCCTCCGTCACATCTCCAAAGCCTTCTCCATCGGCAGTTGCGGAGAATGCACTTTTGGATCCAGTTACCAAGCCGCCCGCCTCTTCGGCAATGACTATGCCGGCGCATACGTCCCATGGCCAGCATCCGATTTCCCTGGACTTCGGTCAGAAAAACGCCATTGGATTGGATATCCAACACGCACCAGTAAAGGTCGAGACCGCCCTGTGCAACCATCGCGTAATTGATTGCCGCACTCCCCAATGAACGGAGGGAATGAGCATTTTTGCCCCCCACAACACCACCTGCTACATCGCCCGCAAGCCGAGAGAACGAACCTGCCTTTGCTTCTATGGTTCTGTTTCGGCGATCAGAGCCCCACTCAACACCTGTGAGAGAACGGTCAATGTTTGCTTGTCCGTTTGATCAGATCAAATATACCAATGAGAGCTTTCTGAAGGCTCGGCAAGGGGCGAGGAAGTGCGAGAGGTAGCTTGATGGGTTCAGAGTTGAGCCCTTTCGTCAGATATGATCCATGGTCTTTCAACCCTGAGTACTGAACGGTATCAGAAACGATGAATAATTTGGTGGAGAGAAATCTCACTAGATGATCAAGGAACGGGTTGTAGATGACTCCAAGAACTGGGCGACGCTTGTAAATCAAACCCAGGGAGATACATGCATATGGAAACCCATGAACAAAGTTCGTCGTACCATCTATTTTGGTTTTATGACTCGTGTCAGCTGCCAACGTAATACACTCACCAATCGGATCAACACAGTAGGTTGGCTCTTCTGTAAGTGGTTCGCGCACACCCTTGGAATACGATTCTTCGCCAACGCTATCATCTTAAGGAGGGGGAAACGGTAAAAAAAACAACTAACTCACAACTTGAAATGGGGATATTTTTCTGCGATCTTTTTCTTCACTAATTCCTCGACAGCAACATCGTATTTGGTTACCAAGTCCACCGCGTTCAACTTTTCATCCACCAAAGATCCGGCCTTCTGGATCTCCTTGGATCCCTCGAGGATGAGGTCACCAGCTTGCCGCGCAATCTGGATGGTAAATTGGAGGATATTTTGCAAATCACTAGCAGAGAGTTCCGACATGATGGAGGTTAGGGAACAACAGAGTTATCTATTGATCGATAGCCAACAACGCGCCCGGAATGCTCCACAATAACGAAATACATGATTCGAGCGTTTGTTTGAGTATGTAAGTTACAGGTTCGCGTTGGGGGCAGGCAGGTAGGCACGTTCATCCTGGCTGCCATCGTATATGGCTCTTTGTGGACGGGTCGAACGCCAGAGATAAGATAAGATGTCAAGTCAATCATATATTGGCATTATTCCCACGGCATGAACACGCGTCGAGTAGCACACGCAAGCTAGAGTCTCATTATCTTTCATTCATTCCAGTCATGTTCTTGACGCGCTCAGAGTACGGTGAGCACAATTATCAACTAAGAGGGTGTTAAACTCACTATTACTTGCCAGACCGTGGTGTTAATACATTCTCGCCAGAGGGTCGTCTATTCCAAGGTACGCATATTAATCAATTGCATTTCACCTCTTCTCAACACCATCCCCCAGTCGAATATGCCATCGAAGCGATTAAAGTATGCACGAAATATATCCATCAAGACAGGCATTTAATATCCATTTAATATCTTTCACAGCTAGGCTCAACAACAGTCGGCATCAAGACTCCCGAAGGCGTTGTACTCGGCGTCGAAAAGCGCGTCCAATCTCCCCTCCTCGAAGCCTCCTCCATCGAGAAGATCATGGAAATCGATACCCACCTCGGCTGTGCCATGTCGGGTCTCACGGCTGATGCACGCACCATGATCGACCACGCCCGCGTTACTGCCCAAAATCACTCATTCACCTATGATGAACGCATTAAGGTCGAGAGCGCCACCCAGGCCGTGTGTGATCTCGCGCTGCGATTCGGTGAGAGTGTGCATGATGAAGAGGCGATGATGAGTCGACCGTTTGGTGTTGCGCTGTTGATTGCTGGTATTGATGAATTTGGACCGCAGCTGTACGTGCTACTGTTGATAATGATTTCTTTACCTCTTTCATCGAAGCTGATGTTTGTGCACAGGTTCCATACCGATCCTTCGGGTACTTTTGTACGATATGAGGCCAAAGCTATTGGGTCCGGCTCGGAAGCTGCCCAAAGTGAACTGCAAGACAAATGGCACAAAGTATGTGGTGGAGCTTTCATCTGTCGCGATAATACATTGCTGATTAACAACATTTGAACAGCAAATGACACTAAAGGAGGCCCAAGTCCTGACGTTACGTGTACTAAAGCAGGTGATGGAGGAGAAGCTAGATCAACACAACGTACAACTAGCACAGGTAAATAGCATCCGAGCGCTTTCTCATCTCATCCGCCAAAACCGTTGACGATTCCATAACTAGGTGACACCGAATAAAGGGTTCGAGATTCTAGATGAGGAGCGGCTACAAGAAGTAATTGAAGAGATGTAAAGTACTAGTATCACGCGATAGCGGACTTCCACGCTTTTTTGCTGACCGTGTTTCATCATCGTAAGACTACTGAACATTGGCCGACAATAAAAGAAAGGGAATCAAAAAGGGTCTTCTGACTCTTCTCCCGCCATCACCTGCCCATTCCCATCTCACCGTTGACCTAAATATTCCATCGCCAAGACAAAACCATGTCTGCCGTTACCCTAACGCGATCTAATCGTCTAGGCCAAGCTGCAAAGCAAGAAAGTGAAATCAGAACCAGAACATCAAATCAATCTTGAATGGGTCTGCAAAGACACCCTATGACAGCGGCACCGTGCAACTGAGCTCCCTACTCACCTTGCGATTGCCTCAACCTCAACCAAAACGTCCTTGGGGAGCCTCGCCACTTCTACGGCTGATCGAGCAGGCTTATGATCGCCGAAAAAGTTCGCATAGATACCGTTCACAGCAACAAAATCATTCATATCCTTCAAGAAGACCTGATCCCCGCAAGGGAAGAAATGGGGGATAAGGGTTCAGCGTCAGCATTGACGAAATCTCCTCCCCAAGCTCGAGACCGAAGACCGAAGAAGCTTACGGTGGTTTTAACGACCTTGCCCAACTCGGAACCAGAAGCTTCAATGACGGCTTTGAGATTCTTGAGAGCCTGACGGGTTTGTTCTTCAACACCGCCTTCGATGACTTGCATCGTCTCGGGGATCAGGGGAATGCAGCCGGAGCAGAAGAGGAGGCTGCCGACTTTGATGGCTTGGGAATAAGGACCGATTGCCGCTGGCGCCTCTGTTAATGCATTTACGCGTCATGCGTAGTCGTCGTAAGTGCGGGTGCGCATGGAGGAGGGGTCGAGCGTGTCCAATGTATTTTGAGGGGTAAAAGGTTTTTTTTTGTGAGAGAAGTGGGTGAGATTCCGAGTATCCCGATACGACATGTCGCGCGGTCCCATACGATGCGGCCAGGTTCGCCATTTGCAGCCAGGGAGGGATAATAACAAATCCAGGCCATACGAACGAAAGCCAAAGAAGTCATCCAAAGGAGATGAGTAAACCCTGCCTCTACCGCAAAAAAAGAACAAGCGAAGGTCACGTACGGGAGGTACTAATAATCCCCAGACTCTCATGGGTGGTTGCCTTAGCTGACATAGTCCTAACTTGGCTCAACTGAGACGGGAGTGATTGTGGCAATGAGGACGATGATGGAGTGCGCGTCCGAGTGCCAAAATGGTGCCCAAAGTATGTTATCGATCCGATATTCCTCGATTGCTGGCCGCCGGCTCGGATTATCCGCCCCACAACACCCATAACTTCCTGATTCCGCGCAAACATCCGAAAGAAGTAAGTTAGAGGATTAATTTATCAATCTGGATCGGGTTCAGTTGTTTTTGTTTCTGAGAGAGAGCTGAGTTTGTGCAGTGAGACAAATGTGTGGGTGTACTAGGATCAAGAAGCAGGGTGTATGTAAGGGAAAGATGCGCAGCTTCTCGCGTTTAGGGGTTCTCGGGCGGGACTTCTCTCTCACGTAAGAGCAAGTAAGGTAGCACGATATTGATATATTTTTGACAAGCGCTTAGCGGAACTCTAGGGTTCAACTTCGCTGGCAAGATGTACGTATGGCTATGCATCCAAGATCTCGGTACTTCATCAGACTGCAAACACAGCCATCTCTCAGAATGAGAAAGAGAAGCTTGATTGCATTGCGTATATATCAATCCAGTCGCTTCATAGAACAAAATTAAAAAACATCAAGGAAGCCAACGATTACAATACAAACATGACACGAGATTCAACGCGACATTAATAATATTGGAACAGGTGATCAGAAAGGATTGAAAGGTAACCAGGTAGCGTATGTGAAAATGTAAAGGAAATTGCACGAGGGAATAGAACTGTGGTGTTGCATCAGAACGGAGAATGAAAAGGATAGCAGCATGAGAGCGTAGAATGGTAATGTAATACAGCCAACTAGGAAGAACATACAGAAATATATGGTATAGAGAATAAACAATCAATGTTGCGGTAAAGAGATCAGAGTCCAAAAATTGTGGAAAGATATGAGCTGACAGGAATGGAGCAGAGTGGTGGGCACAGGATGTGCATAGGTAGCATAAAGATAGAGGGTGTGATACGAAAAACGAATGATTCTCGTCGACCATCGTTTGATAGAAGGGTCTCATACCAATCGCATGGTGCGTAGATTGCTTTTGATGATTATGTCCCGAACTATCGGTTCGAGTTAGCCTTCCTTTGTCCGACAACCATGTAGAGAGAACATACCGGATGATATAATAGTCTGCGTCCTCCTCGTATCAGTGACAGCCGTGAAATGGACTAAAGGACCCTCCGTCAAGTCACAAAAGCCGAGATGTTAGTCACGACTCACTATATAGCTCCCTTTCCTTATTCCGTGAATAGGACATGTGCAAAGCGCCAAACTTATTACGGAAGTCTGAAGAGATGTCAGGTTATGTTTAGCCAAGCATTTCGATGGAACGGAGTTACGACGCACATTTCGACACAGATTCGTAGTCGTTGGGTCGGTCGCCATATGTATACATATGGTGACTAAGACGCACGCCAGCGTCCAGTTTAGCCTGTACAATGGGAAGGAGACGAAGGGGTTAAGCACATGACGAGGAAAAATAGAAGATCTACCCACCTGGAGTAAGTCACATTTGTTTAAAAATAACACAATGTTGACTTTCGCAAGCAACGGATTTGACACCAGAGATTTCCAAAGCAACAGTGAATCTTCGAGACGATTGATGCGAGGGTCCTGAAACCGACATCAACACTAGTATGAAACCACAGAGTGAATCTGCTCACTTCTGCAAGGACCTAGATAAGGGGAAGAAAGTGGTTAGGGAGAAAGCCAAGAATAGCCATGAAGTGGGGAATACCTGGTCGAACGCCGATATGGGCGCAAGGAAGATGATGGCGTTCACTTCATGAGAACGGGGATCACGTCAGTGTCTTGTGCATATGGTCCAAGATTTATGCAGCAAGATTCACCATCGTCAAAATATGGGGCCCAAGCCTGTCTTTGGTTCCTTGCGCCTCCGACGTCGTGTACGCGCCATTGGACGCCCTTGGAATGTCCCGTGTTGATCACGAACGTGTGTTCGACTACCCCAGTTGTTTTCAATCGTGCCTTGAGTACGTCCGCTTGGAAAGGTAATATGACCAGTTCAGATCGGAATGACATAGCCGGGGTGGAAGAATAGACATACCATCAGTAGGTATGTACTTCTTTGCCGTGATGCGGGAGATCTCGTCGAGGTAACTGATGGGAGAGAATAAGCCATTTCGATCATGTAAAATTAAAAATGGACACACAATCCGCTGCTTTCCTCCAATCGCAGTCGTTTCTCTTCTAGTCGTTGTCTGACTTGAGGATCTGACCACAACTCCTCCATAGCTTTGGTGCATGGATGCAAAGCATGGACGGGATCGTCTGGATCTTCCCACCAGCCTTCAATTTCTCCAGATTTCGGTGTTTTCGGACTTTTCGACTTGTATCCAAGCCGCAGTTGGAAGGCGCGTTTCCACTCCGAATCCGAACGAACTGCGACCTCCTTCCCCCGAGAATCATGGCCACCGGCTGATACAGATCGCGCCATATGAGACGGTTGTTTATGGGGGATGGTTATTGTTGGTGTCGGCCGACCACCGAACCCGTTGGACATGATTTCGTTGCTATAGAAGTTTCGAACGCTGTCCCAGCTGGGATGGGACGGGCCAAGATGGGTAGGTTCGTCCTCATCGGGGGAGGAAAGAAGGCGAGTGAGTCGATCTTCAAGTTGGGCAAGCGAAGCGAGGCGTCGACGGTAGTCTTCATACTTGGTTACGCGTGTGCCGAGGATCGCTGAAGGTGGCCTGCCGTTAGATGAGATAATGATATCCGTTTCCGCTTCTGTAGAATCCAAGTCTTCATGTTCGTCTAGCGTTTCTGATTCAGGGGCCAGCGCTTCCAAGATTCTGCAAAGGGAAATGAATGGAGAGCGGGATTCGGGAGGAGACAGATGCTCATACCTTCTGACAGACCTGACCAGATTTAGATAAATTACTGCGCGCCATGCGATTCGCTCAGAGTAGAAAGTGGCAGGGGAGTACAAGAGCCGGAATTCTGGAAATGAAATGCTTGTGAGTCAAGTTCGAAGATGAAGATAGTGTACGAGTCAGGCGGTATAAAAAGAAGCGAAAGTGCATGGGTTGGGACAGGCGGGCTCGTGAGCGTCGCGGTGGCCTAATGCAGCAACGGACACTCACGGTAGCTTCTAAATGGAGTTTAACGTAAGGAGACCCACACACAAAGCAACACAACCGATATGCACAGGCTGGCCAGCCAGGGGAAAGACCGACGGACTGCAGACCCGCAAGGAGAGACTTACGCTTGAGAGTTGTACTCTTGCCCGACTCTGACTGCCCAAGGAGGAGTACATTGACCTCTGGGCGGACTTTCTTCCTCTCGAGGCGTTCCTGTTGGAGCTGCTCATCTATTGATTCGCTGATTCGCTTTGCATCGTTTTCGGCCTGGATACGGTGACGACGGGCCTCTTCAGACTCGTCTGGTGGTGGAAGGAGAGCAGCAGCGAGGGGATCTGAGAGAGTACGTGGCCTGGGGTGCAACTGCAGGTGGTTCTGCTTGGGATGCATGGTGGAGGGAGGAGTGGCTAGGAGAGATATGGGAGCGACATAAAATACAAGAAACGGAGGAAGGTTCGATCCATCGTCGCGTGGGAGTCTCCATCCCACGTGAGGATACCAGGCGTCTTCTGCACATCGGCAGATTCCCTCCACTTTTCTCTACAATACATGCCCTCACTTTTTCCGAATGTCCGCCGGCTACGGTTTGTCTGGCACAACACAGGGTCTTCCAAACTCATCCTATATCTGCTGTAATTCTTATGTTCCTCCGTCCTTCCTGGACACTACATCCTCTCTCGGCGATTCCCGATCCCTTCGCAGACTTGTCAACCTCAAAGTCCACCGTGGCGTGGCGCAGCACTCAACCTCTTCTGGTCTTAGCCAGAATAAACCCGCAAGGAAACCTTTCTCGGTCTCAAATATCTTCCACCCTCGTTGTGTCTTCCTGTGCCTGTTCGTAATCCTCTCCGGACCCTTAAACTTACTCTCGTTTCCATCGGCTCTTTGCACGTCCCAATAAGTTTTTGTCCTTTGGGCGTTCCCCTCGCCACGCCACTGCCTGTCATACCCTCGTCCTCCGAGTCCTTCCTTCCGATTACCCTCTTCCTTCTATGGATCATACAGGCGATTCTAGCCAGGGCAGTGGTTTAACTATATGGCGTTATCTATCTGATAGATCGAGTGTTTACATACATGGGTGCTAATCTCTCTTCCTCTCGCCAAAATTCTCACATCAAGTTGTCATCGACAACGTGAACATCACTTTGATTCGGATTTGGCCAGGGCTTACAAGCGTCTCCATCTGCCGGTGATGACATTTGCAAACCAAGAGTAACCCATATGCGAATGGTACTCCACCGCATTTCGGCTGGCTATTTCGCGGTTCCTCATCACTTGACGTATCCATTATCACGCTCAATGACCTATTGGTCAAATGAACATGAATTGCAATCTGGCTGCGCGTTGCCAAGGGCAGAGTGCTATTTCTGTCAGTTCGTTGGTATCCGACGCGGCTTCTCCAACAGTTTGAACGATACAACAACCCAACAAATATCTCAACATACATTCGCCTGAGAGCCAAATTGGCACTGCAAGGTGATGACATCTATCATGGCGCCTCCCAACGTCTCCAGATGCTCTGTCTGCGACCGCCATCGTTGCGCTCCCCCTTTCCCTTTTTAACTCTTCCTTGTCTTTCCCTTTCACTTTCCTGTCCTTTTCATTTCTCCTCCTCCATGGCTCCAATAGTGAGCAGCCAACTGTCCTGGAGACAAGTAACATCTGAGGAAAAGGGATCCACGATTGATGACAGTAAGTCACCCTTCCCCTTCCGTACATTCTTGCGTATGGGGGAATGGTTCGCACTAAGCGGAATGCTAACGTCCGCGTGTGACCTTAGGCCCTCATCGATCCACCAAGTCTAACTCCAGTCACTCATTAAGCGCAAGAGGTCCAAGCAGCCAGCCGTCGAGTTCGACGCCTCAGGGTTCATCCAGTGCGCCCATAATACTACTCCATTCATTAATAATCCGCTGACCAGAAGTGCACATTGGTTTGACAGACAGCCCAAATTCAGGGTCGACGAGCGGTAGCGAAACCAAATCACCAGCTCCGAATAACGACTCCTCGTCTTCTTCTTCGAAGCAGCCTCCCCAGGCGCCCTCGAAAACTCCTTCTCAGGGTTCATCTGATGGGGGCGGTGCCAGTAATGGAAGTGGTGGAGGACAAGGAACCGTTGGTAGTAGCAGTGGCAACACGAATGGCGGGAGTAGCGCTGGGGGTACAAAGGCACCACCACCCAAGGCCTCGCCTCAGTCATCGCCTCAGTCGTCTCCTCCAAGTGGTGGCAACGCTAATGGCGGGAGCAGCGCCGGGGGTGCGAAGACACCACAACCCAAGATCTCACCTCAATCATCACCTCAATCGTCTCCTCCAAGTAGCGGCAACGCTAATAGCGGAAGTAGCGCTGGGGGTGCAAAGGCACCACCACCCAAGGCCTCACCTCAGTCATCACCTCAGTCGTCTCCTCCAAGTCAGGGTAACTCTGCGTCAAAAGGCTCCTCGAATACACCCAAGCAACAACCATCACCATCGTCATCACCGACCGATCCAAAAATAGCGTCAGGCTCCCAGACATCTAACAATCAACATGGAAGTCAATCAGATGCCAGTAATAATAGCGGAGGAGGATCAGCCAATGGAAAGGCGTCGCCTTCACCGTCGCCTCAGCAGGGTGGTACTGGTACTGGTCCCAATCAACAACAGCCAGGCGGAGGGAGCAGCAATAATGGAGGACAGGGCTCGCCACAACCTACCCCGCCCTCGAACAATAGTAAGGGTAGCTCGAATCAGAAACCACCATCACCCGCGCCTAGCAGTAGTTCCAGTAATGATGGGAAGGCATCCCTGGGAAATCCGGGAAATGGTACGTCCATCTTTTCTTACGCCACTTCGATATTACAGCTCATCAACATCAACGGTTCATCATACAGGTCAGAACACTCCCCAGTCTTCTGCCAATAACGCAAATGCGGCCAATGTCAGCAAGAACTCGTCGCCCACTCCACCTAACCAAGCCGGCGGCTCATCTAAGCCCGCTAAGTCTGCTACTAGTGCGCCGAACGGGAATAACCCACAGCAGGGCGGCTCAGGTGGTAGTCAAGCCGGGAACAACGGTGGGAATGGTGGAGGAAATTCAAATCCCACCCAACCCAACTCGCCGAAACCGACATCACCATCATCGGGTCCGGGCCAAAAACAGAACACGTCTCCACAACAGCCTGCTTCCTCAACTGATAACAACAAAAACACGTCGAATGGTGGTCCTACAAATGGGAACGGAGGCGGTGGTATGTCTTTTGATTTCGCCTCTTTCGCCCCTCCTTTTTGTACGCGCATCTTGTGCATACCCGTTCTTTCACGTCCTTGATTCCATTTTATCTTTATTCTTTATTTTTTACGACGACCTACGGCACGAATAGTCGAGTCTAATGGATCTCAATCTTAATCTAGGTTCGGGAAAGACCAACTCAGGCTCAGGTTCAGGCTCAGGCTCAGGCTCTACCCCAAGCTCCAACCCTCCCAATAACAACGCTCCTGGCGGTCCTGTCAGCGCCGGCGGGGGAGGGGGTGGAGGTGGACAAGGGTCCTCGAACAACCCGCAACCGCAATCAAAACCACAATCGCAGCCGCAGCCGCAGTCACAGTCGCAGCCCAAAAACCCCCCGGAGAACAACACAAACTCGAAACCGAACCAAGGATCCTCGAACAACCCCCAGCCCCAACCCAAACCTAACAATTCGCCGGGGAAGAACCCGAACCCAAATCAAGGATCGTCACCTAACACATCGAACGGTGGTGGTGGCTCCGGCGGTGGACCTGGCGCGAACCCTGGACCACCTAACGCAAATTCCAACCCTGACTCGGCTGGTCAAAACACGAACACTGGGAATAAACCCGGGAATTCGAGTAATAAGGGCAACAACAACAACAAGCCTAATACCCAGACCAATGGCAATAATTCACCGGCCCCTCAGCAGGGCGGTCCGAGTCAGGGGAGTGGACAGGGCGGGCAGCCCGGTGGTGGTGGAAGTGGTGGTGGTGGCTTAGGGGCCGTTCTGGGATTGGGCGGTCCGGGTCCACAGCAGCATGGGCAGTCGAGTGGCGGAAGTGGGAGTGGGAGCGGGAATGGGAATAGTGGTGGGGGTCAGCAGAACGGCGGGGGTCAAGGCAAGAACAACAACCAGCCGAACGCGAATAATGGTTCGCAGAATGGGAAGAGCGGCGGTGGCAACAACAATAACAACGCGCAGAATGGTCCCCCGCAGCAGCAGCAGCAGCAGCAGCAGCCTAAGGGTAGCTCGCAGCCCAAAGGTGGACAGAATCCGCAGAGCGGTGGTGCTAATCCTAGTGGACAGAAAGGACAGTCGGGGAGTGGTGGATCTGGAGGGGGGAGTGGTGGTCAGAGTGGTCAG
>MU151378.1:20576-37997 GCA_015584085.1 Macrolepiota fuliginosa MF-IS2
TTAACATCTCTTTGCCTGCAGTTTTACTATTCTATCTTTCTAATGATACAGCTGTTTCTCCCCTAGTCCTCATTTTATTAAATGGATGCAGTAATATGGATCTTGAATTCACTAATTCAATTACTAAAAATAGCTATAGTACTCATAAATATATGATTTCATCTATTCATTCTCTATTCCAAGTTGCCTGCTCATTCACATCACACCCTTGTAGTTACTGATGAATGTTCATAGTTATATTTCTTTTCTCTAAAATTTGTAGTATAAAAGCCTCCTGTACCCATAGATTATTCTTCAGTGAATGCACTCACCACTCTTCCACTAAAGTCTTCTGTCCTAAACTCTTCTCTCTACACTGTCTCCTTCTCTATTTTGTCTCTCTTTTCACTTTCTATCTTGTCAATGACTCCCGGATTTCTTGTAGCCAAAGCTGCTGATGGACACAGCAAGCGCTCACTCTTTTTCAACAACAGTAACATTTCTGTCTATTCAATAGAGTATGTAGGATGACACCAAGCACTGACCATGAGACCACAGGGTGAAGTGCCGGGGTCGGTGAGGGCTGTTGCCCCTCTCATATCAGCGAAGCGCAGAAGACCTTGGAGGGTACCAGCCAGGAGTTGAGGGGTTAGAGTCGATCGGGGAGCACACCTTCGGGTCATCCTTCGAGAGTAGTGAATTATTGAAACCTTAGGCAAGAGACTCACTGTCCAGCGTAGGAGTGCCATCAGGGATTATCGGCCCGCCGCTGGCCAAGAGTCCGATTCAGCAAGGGTGTCCAACAATTTGGGGTAGGAAGAGCGTCACATGACCGCCATAGAGGCTTCTTGTCTCTTGCTGCGGACAACATCTGGGTCATTCGTGACACGTTTATGGAAGATAAGTGGCAGGAAGGGAGATACGAGCTCACGCACACAACGCACAAGACCAGTGACACCTGGAGGTTGGTCATCGTCGAAAGGAGAGGACTGTGACTTGACATCAGTGTCACACTTACACCTTAAATGATTTAGACTCCCGAGTTTTCCCTCCTGTAGGCTTGACTCATCATAGACGAGTGTGAGGTCCTGAAGAGTGTATATGGCGACGAATTAATGTCCTCGGAGGGTCTTGGAAATGCCTAAATGTCGGTCCAGTACATCTTTCCCTCCAACACCCATTAATTCTAACATCAACCAAAGCAGCCTGCGCCTATGATGTAGGCGCTAATCGTCTCTAACACAGGGCTCTTCCTACAGATTAATGGAAAACGTCCCCGAATGCTGTTGTGCTTTGTTGCTCATCAAGTCGTCGCTCCTCTCCCCTTCTCCCCTTCCTCACTCGTTATTTTAAAACTACTCACTAGTCTTGGCCGTAGGTGGTCCTTTTTGTTCGTCGCCCACTCCTTTCGCTGGCAGGAATTTCTAGATCATCAAAATCTGGAGGGAACGGGCGTTACAGTCCATGCAGCGGAGCCCATGGCCCGTATTCAGATATCCAATAGCCAGTTCGCACCATGCAAACCCAACAAAGAATGTGGGGATTAGGAAAGACGGAACGACAAAGCTGCACGACTATCATTAGTCGAAATACTTCATACAAAACAAAAGGGAAACGAACACAACTGCGAATATTACGGTGAAGAAGCTTGGCAGAGATGAATTAACGGCACGCAAGGACCCAGACAAGGACGTACAAGCCATTTCCTGTCACACTATCATCAACGCCTAGAACGAAACTACATTTGGACCTCCCAGCTCACTTGAATAACATCCTCGAAGCTCTCAATACTCCTGTATACTACTTTGTGGCGTACAACACATTCGTCCACGCATTAACAAGCCCAATTGCTGCGTATATCCCAATATAAAGTACAGGTAGCTCACAACAGACGCCCAATTTCCTCAAAGCACCGTGATCTTGCGTGGCCTCATCACCGCTCCCTACCCCCACGGGCGAGAGGAAGACAAGTACCCATGAGAGCGCCTTCCAAACATACCCCGGGTCTCTTTGTAGCTCGCAACCGAACAGTTCATATCATCCCGTGAGACAAACATGATTCACTTCTCCAAACCTATGTCCAACTATATACGGCAGTTACGTCTGATGTGAGGAGGGGATCAAGGTATACTTTGTTCAGACATGTCAACACGGGCGACACGTTCACTACCAAACTCCCAGTCTCGTCCACTTAGTGGAAGACATAATCCCGGAAGAATGTTCTACGTGCTCTGACCTCAGTTCTGTGCCCATTTTAGACAACCGAGAGCCTACACTGTCCCTCCCCCCATCCTTGTGTGCATTCTTCTCAGCTTCTGGCTTCTGGCTTTTTTGTCTGTTCCATATAGCGTCGATGTGTTCCCGACATGAGTCTGCGCCAGTCCCTTCCTTAATACGTCCTCACCTTATTCATCCTTACCATCACCCACCCCCCTTGGTGAAGGATTCTTGGACTGACGTTGGAGGTCAGAGTGACATCGAACGTGATTGAAGGTAGATGAGGTAAGCCGCGCTTGCAGAGTTCCGGCTGTTATGAGTCTGGTATGTAGAATTCTCCCGGGAGCCGAGCCGTTCAACGTAGACACAACCAGAAGCAACCCTTATGAGGACCTATCTCACGCATAAAGTGACAGTAGGGTGGATAGCGAAAGGGTGAATACATCAATGTGGGCATATAACAGGATAATAGAGGTCTATGAATCGTTGGCAATACAAGGAGGGCGACGGCGATGGACCAGGTGTCAAGGAGGCTCCTGATAAGCAGGCTGTGAAGCTGAAGGGGAACGCGGACGGACCTCCCGCTTGTTCTTGCTCGGGTCACCGCAGTCAGTCAGGGAGTTGTCTACAGGGAGTGGTGGACAGGGATGTAAAAGAGCGGCAAAAGCTGGGATGAACGAGGGCTGAACGGTGAATCTGAATGGATAGGCGAGGAAAGGGTATGAGGTAAGGTCTGCTGAGTGATCAGATCACCTGTAAAGGTCGGTTTGAGCGTAAGAAAATGCGCATAGATGTAACTTGGACAGTCAACGACAGTGTATTGAATGTTGTCGCAACGTGTACGGTGGAACCGCAGGTGAAAGGAGGGTACACAATGAGAAATGCCGACACTCTTGTAGGCCATATGCGAGCATCGAGATTTTGCGGGCTCTTGTAGGTGTTGTGTAAGGAAGCCGGGCCTTTGACGCACTCTTGTAGGCCATATGCGAGCATCGAGATTTTGCGGGCTCTTGTAGGTGTTGTGTAAGGAAGCCGGGCCTTTGACGCAACAGAGCTTTAGTGTGAAAGCAAGGGCGGGTGGCTGGTGGTGGTATCGGGGTATACTAGGAGCGTCTGTTTTTGCACAGTTTGAGGCATCGTAAATCGTGGCCATACGACGAATGTCGAGGGTAAATGAGTCATGTAGACAGGAGTGTTGTCGTGCTATATCTGGGGAGAGTGTAGGAGAGTCAGTAGGACACCTGAGCCCGCATGTACAAAGGTACGTCACCTGTTGAGAGACGGCCGGGAAATTCGCTGAGACTGGGGTGTGATAGCTAGGGAAGGCTACTCCCCTCTGAAGTAGCGAAGCGTGGCAGGTCACAGGCGTCCATCTGGGCACATGACTGTGAGTATATGTGCGATGGGAGAACACCGTCATCGCCTGTGAATGCAAGATGACTCATAGCAAGCATAGTGGGAGGTATGGAGTATGGAGTATGCATAGAAGCGGTGTGGGGAAGGTGTGGGTCGCGGAATGTGTGCAGGTTGACGCTAGGTGTTGACTCTGGGACTGCAGGGCACAGTGCCGGGGTCAGTGAGGGCTGTGACCCCTCTCATCGTAGCAAAGTGCGGAAGGCCGTGGAAAATACCGGGCAGGATTTGTTGACCGGGAGGGGTATCTTTGTGTGATCCTTTGAGAGTAGTGAGTTAGTAAAATCTGGGCGAGAGACTCACTGTTAGCCTGGAACTGGAAGTGCCAGCAGGAAGTGTCGGCTTGCCGCTGGCGAGGGGTCCAACTTAACGAGGGTGCCCAACAATTCGGGGCAGGGAGAGCGCCACATGACCGCCATAGAGTGCTCTTTCCTCTTGCTGTGGACAGACTTTGGGTCACTCGTGACAAGTTTCGAAAAGACAGCAGGAAGAGAGGCTCAAGCTCACGCACACAGCGCACAAGACCAGAGATGCCTGGAAGCCGATGGTTGTCGAAGGGAGAGGTCTTTGTCGGGCTTGTCTTGTTGCGTCTACAGGAGCTAACAGGAGAGGAGAATGATATGTATTATGTAGCGAATTTACAGAGTGCAGTAGTGAGTGTGTGGGAGCGGAGCTGTGAGCTAAGGGGCATACGGAACATTTTTTTGGGCGAAAGCCCGTGAGGGCTTCCCTGCCTCGCAGGGAGCATCTGGGACGATGAGACTTGGCTGCGATGGGTGGGAGGGATCCATCGCGAGTGCGCAGCGTGTGTCGTCGGTCTGTCTCGTCTGTCGCGATGCTTCTTGCGCCGGCCGGAGGACGGTGTATTTTTGGGAGCGGTGGGCGGGGAAGAGAAAAGCTGGCGACGGGCAGCCTTTCGGTAACGTCGTGGTGGCGAGCGAGAGAGGAGTGGTCCACGACGTGACCGTGACTTCACCCACGAAGACTCTATTCTGCTGCCGGCACTCGTGCCTCGCTTGTGGCAGAATTTCAAGCTGTGACTTAATGTGAGTGTCACGCTTGCACCTCGAAATTGGGGGAGACTTCCGAGCTTTCCCTCCTGTAGGCTTGACTCATCGTAGACGGGTGTGAGATTTTGAAGAGTGGACATGGTGACAAATTAGCGTCCTTCGAGGGCGTTTGGCAATATCTGAATGTTGGTCCAGTACATCTGTCCCTCCAACACCCATCAATTCTGACATTAACCCAAAACAGTCTGCGCCCATGATGTAGGCGCTAATCATAAGGCTGTTCCCACAGATTAGCAGCAAACGTCCCAGGATGCTGTTGCGCTTTGTTGCCCATCAAGCCGTTGTTCCTCTCCCCTTCTCCCCGTCCCCACTCCCATCCCAGTCTTCCAGGTCATCACACTTCCGCAGTCAACTTGAACACGATGCCCATTTTCGCCAACTCCCAACATGCCACTATCAATGGGGGCAATTTTGTGGACCAGCCGATTATCAACAATGTCAATATGAAGATTTCACTCGCAAATGGACAAACTGGTAAGGGAATATGTTGCAAAGTGGCTCACATAAAGCTTATACCTGCATCGGCAACCAGGCATCGATATCCTACTAGAAGCATCCAACCCCGATGCCGCCCACGACTCTTCAGCCCGAGATTACGCCCCTCGATGTCAACCTGGCACTCGCAAACAATACATCGAAGACATTGTTGGCTGGGGTGTCCCAGCCGTTGGTGCTGATGAGCCCCTACCCCTCTTCTGGATGAGGGGCCTAGCTGGCGTTGGCAAATCTGCCATAGCTCAGACGTGCGCCGAAGAGATCAGTAAATTGGGCAGACTCGGCGCCGCATTCTTCTTTGCGGTTAATGTACGAGAGGACGCAGAACAATTCTTCCCTACCATCGCCTACCAACTTTCCACCAAATTCCCCGATTACCGGTATATTCTTGATCAGAGGATCCGCTACGACAGGACGATCCTTAAGAAATCGATGGCCATACAATTTGAAACCCTCATTGCCGAGCCGTTCCAGGAACTGGAGAAGACTGGGAGGGGGATTGGGCGGAGGATGGTTATACTCGTTGATGGGCTCGATGAGTGCAAGAGGGCCAATGACCAGTCCAGGATTATCGATATCATCGCGACTGCTGCTCGCGACAGCGCTACTCCATTTCGCTGGGCATTCTTCAGCCGTCCAGAACCACACATTGAAGCCTCTTTCACCTCCAACGATGTCGCCCGAGTCACTTGCATGGTCCTGTTACCGGTCTCCGACAACGTCAATCCCGACATCGAGCTCTACCTCCGCAGTGGCTTCAAGAACATCCTTCGCCGTCGCAACATCCCTGTGACATCCCAATGGCCCTCTGACGACGATATACAAACACTGGTGAAGGCATCAATGGGACTGTTCGTCTATCCAGCGACGGTGCTTCGGGATGTGGATCAGGCTGTCTCCCCCACAGAGGCGCTGCGTGCGGCCTGTGCTGTCACTTCGAATCCTACCAGCAGCTCACCCTTCGCGGGACTCGATGCCTTTTATACGCTGATCATGCGGCGTATCCCCCCTGAAAAGCTTCCCACTGTTCTACTCCTGTGTATAATATTGTGTGGTGCTGATTCATACGCCGGTTCTGGATATACTAGTGGTGTAATGCGATGGAGCAATCTACTAGGACTATCCAAAATTGACTTCCAGGCGACTTGCAACCAACTCAGTGCCGTGCTCCATGTCCAGGACCATAGCGACTCTTTCGACCCCTCCCGATTTGGCGACACTGATCGTCCACTCTGGCACACCGCCCCAGCTTCCATCAACGAGCTGAGAGTCCATGTACGTGTCAGGCTCGGAGGTTCAACCCACTTCTACCACAAGTCATTCTTTGATTTCCTTATCAATCCAACGCGCTCCGGCCCCTTTTGCATCCGGTCTTCACCCATGCTTAATGCCTATTTCAAGCATTGCCTTAAGGTCACGCTCAGATTTGAAGAAAGTTACGATTTTCAAGGATCAGGTGAGCTCTAGGCTTCGTCCCGATTCGTTGTCTATATTCTCAATGCTATGAACCAAGACCTTGTTTTAGCGCATGGTGTGGCTGATTCAGCATCCTCCCTTTCCTGGCCCTATACAAATGAACTCGTCAATTCCATGCTCAAAGCATGTGTTTATGATTGGGCTTTTGACATCTGTTTCTGGTGGGGTAACCTTCCCGAGATAGAGCGTCAGTTGCTGGAGCGTTTCGGTCATGCCGATTTTCGCAAAGCCCGACAGAACCAGGTGGTGCTGTATGCAGGATACAACGGTTTGGTGCCCTGCATCCGCTGGGACTGCTACGCCCATCGCAAACTCATCCGTGGGACTCAGCTTTTCCGTGTTCCTCGAGATCAATTCCAAAAGAATTTTGATGTAACCAAATTCAAGGCGGTGAGAAGAATATCCCCACCATCCGTCATTTTCCCTGACCATATCCTCTGTAGGTGACCAAGCGATGGAAAGAATGCGGGATCATACAACCTTATCATCCCAACATTGGCTCCCGGCTCAAGTCTCTCGTCGCCAAGAAGTCTCAAGACAAACTAATCTCTAGACTATATCGCATGGGGCATGGTCCTAAATCAATTTTCTGGTATTGGGAAATCAATTTGAAGGAGGAATATTATCAAGAATTCATGACAGCCGACTTGGCTGACGGAGAAAGGATTTATCGGGAGGAGCGGTTTGATTCCTGGCCGACGAAATCGCCGCAGCCGGTGTAAATAATCTTAACAAGAGGGATGCAAAGAATCTGTTCACGGCTACGACATTCGGATCTTCCACTCGGGATGTATTCCTTAGCACGAAACCATTTGAATACCAGTATGCTACGTTGTTCGCTGCGAGGCATGACACTGTAGACACGACTAGAAGCGACCCATATTATGACCTGTCTCATGCCCGAAGTGACAGTAAGGTAGATAGCGAAAAGGTAAATATATCAACATGGGCATATAATGGGATAACAGAGGTATAGGGATCATCAGCGATATGAAGAGGACGACAGTGGTGGACCAGACGTCGAGGAGGCTGCTGATAAGCAGGCTGTGAAGCTATAGGAGAACGCGGACGAATTTCCCACTTGTTCTCGCTTGGTTCACTGCAGTCGATTGCCTGCTGGGAGTTGTCTACAGGGAGTGGTGGGTGAGGATGTAAAGAAGCGGTGAAAGCTGGGATAAACTGATGAGTCTGGATGGGTAGGCAAAGAAAGGACACGAGGCAAGGCCTGCCGAGTGATCAGATCACTTGTAAAGGTTGGTTTGGGCTAAGAAGTTTCGCGCAGGTGCATCTTGGATAGTCAATGACGGTATATTGGGTGCTATTGCAACGGGTACTATACAGCATGTACGGTGGAGCTGCAGGTGAAAGGAGGGGATGCAATGAAAAGCGCCAACACTCTTGTAGGCCATATATGAGCGTCCTCCTGAGTTTTGCCGGCTCTCGTGGGTGTTGCGTAGGGAAGCAGGCCATTAATGTAACAAAGCTTTGGCGCGAAAGTGAGGGTTGGTGGCTGGTGATGGTACCAAGGTATATCGGGAGCGCCTGGTTTTGCGCAGTTTGGGGCGTGGTGGATCGTGGCTGTGCGGTGGATGTTGGGGGTGGATGGGTTGCGTGGTGACAGTGGGCAGGAGTGTTATCGTGCTATACCTAGGGAAGACGGAGGAGAGTTAGTAGGACGCCCGAGCCGGGATATGCAAAGGTACGTCACCTGCCGAGAGATGGCCAGACATTTGCTAAGACTGGGGTGTGGAAGCTAGGGAAGACTGCGTCCCCTTCCAAGTAAGGAAGTGCGGCAGGTCACAGGTCCATCTTGGCGGGCGATCGTGAGTGCATATGCGATGGGAGAGGGCCGTCATCAGGCTCGGGTAGCTGCAAGACAGCACATAGCGGGCGTAGCCAGAGGTATGGAGTATGGGAGTATGGATGGAAGGGGTGTGGGGAAGGTGTGGGTCGTGGAGTGTGTGGGGGTTGACGCTAGGTGTCGACTATGGGACTGCAAAGTGAAGTACTGGGATCAGCTAGGGCTGCTATCCCTCTCGTAGTAGCAAAGTGCGGAAGACTTTGCAGGCTACCGGCCGGGAGTCGGGGGGTTGGAGTTGACTGGGAGGAGTGCCCCCATGACATCCTTTGAGAGTAGTGAATTAGTAAAACCTGGGGAGAGAGACTCACTGTTTAGCATAGGAGTGCCAGCAGAGAGTATCGGCTCACCGCTGGCCAAGGCTTGGTCCGACTCAGCGACGGTGTCCAGCAATTCGGGGCAGGGAGAACGTCACATGACCACCATCGTTCTTGCTGTGGACAACCTCTGGGTTATTTGTGACAAGATTGAAGAAGATAGCAGGAAGAGAGGCACAAGCTCATGCACACGGCCCACAAGACCAGCAATGGCTGGAAGTCGATGGTTGCCAAAGTAGTCAAAGAGAAAGGGCCGTGACTCGACGTGAGTGTCACGCTTGCACCTCGAAATTGGTGTAGACTCCCCTCCTATAGGCTTGACTCATCATAGAGGGGTATGAAGCCTTGAAGAGTGGACATGACGACGAACCAGCGTCCTCCGAGGGCCTTTGGCAATACCTGAATGTCGGTCCAGTACGTCTTTCCCTCTAACACCCATTAATTCTGAGATGAACCCAAAATAGTCTGTGCCCATGATGTAGGCGCTAATCGTCTCTAAAATAAGGCCGTTCTCACAGATTAACAGCAAACGTCCCAGGATGCTGTTGCGCGTTGTTGCCCATCAAACCGTCGTTCCCCTCCCCTTCCCCCCTTCCCCACTTTTATCTCAGCCTTCCAGGTCATCACACGTCCTTAGTCAACTCGAACACTATGCCCTTTCTTGCCGACTCTCAGCATGCCACTATCAGTGGGGGAAATTTTGTGGACCAATCGATCAGAGTCAACAACAGCAATATCACTACGAACATCTCCCTCGTAAACGGACAAACTGGTAAGTTAATATGTCGCAAAGTAGCTTTCATAAAGCTTATGTCTGTTTTGGCAACTAGGTATCGATATTCTACTAGAAGCATCCAACCTCGACGCTGCCTACGATTCCTCTGCCCGCGACTATGCCCCGCGGTGTCAACCTGGCACTCGTGAACAATACATCGAGGACATCTTGAGTTGGGGTGCCCCCACTGTTGGAGCCGATGATCCCCTACCCCTTTTCTGGATGAAGGGCCTAGCTGGCGTTGGCAAATCTGCCATAGCCCAGACATGTGCCGAAAAGCTCAAGGACCTGGGTAGACTCGGTGCCACATTCTTCTTTGCAGCCAAAGTACGAGACAACGCAGAACAATTCTTCCCCACCATCGCCTACCAGCTCTCCACAGAATTCCCCGACTACCACGACCTTCTTGATCAGAGGATCCGTCGCGACAGGACGATCCTTAAGAAAACGATGGCAGTACAATTCAAAATACTCATCGCTGAGCCATTCCAGGAATTAGAGAAGACTGAGAGGGGCATTGGGCGGAGGATGGTTATAATCATTGACGGTCTCGACGAGTGCAAGAAGGTTGATGATCAGTCCCGGATTATCAAGATTATCGCTGCTGCTCGCGACAGCGCTACTCCATTTCGCTGGGCATTCTTCAGCCGTCCAGAACCCCACATTGAAGCCTCGTTCACCTCTGACGATGTCGCCCAAGTCACTTGCAAGGCCGAGTTACCTGTCTCGGATGACGCCAATTCAGACATCGAGCTTTACCTCCGCAGTGGCTTCGAGAACATTCTCCGACATCGCAACATCCCTGTAACGTTGCAATGGCCCTCTGACGACGATATACAAACACTGGTGAAGGCATCAATGGGACTGTTCGTCTATGCAGCGACGGTGCTTCGGGATGTAGATCAGGCTGTCTCCTCCACAGAGGCGCTGCGTGCGGTCTGTGCTACCACTTCGAATCCTACCAGCAGCTCACCCTTCGCGGGACTCGATGCCTTTTATGCGCTGATCATGCGGCGTATCCCCCCTGAAAAGCTTCCCACCGTTCTACTCCTGTGCATATTATTGTGTAGTGTTGATTCATACCCCGGTTCTGGATCTACTAACGGTGTAATGCGATGGAGCAATCTACTAGGACTATCCAAAATTGACTTCCAGGCTACTTGCAACCAACTCAGTGCCGTGCTCCATGTCCACGACCACAGTGACTCTTTCGACCCCTCCCGATTTGGTGACACTGATCATCGGTTCTGGCACGCCACCCCAGCTTTCATCGAGGAGTTGGGGGACCATGTATGTGACAGACTCGGAGGTTCAATCCACTTCTACCACAAGTCATTCTACGATTTCCTTACCGATCCAATGCGCTCCGGCCCCTTTTGCGTCGCGTCTTCACGCATGCGTAATACCTATTTCAAGCATTGCCTTGAAGTCACGCTCAAATATGAAGAAAGTTATGGCTTTCAAGGATCAGGTGAGCTCTAGGCTTCGCTCCGATTCCTTCTCAATGTTATGAACAAAGACCTTATTTTAGCGCATGGTGTGGCTGATTCAGCATCCTCCCTTTCCTGGCCCTATACAAATGAACTCATCAATTCCATGCTCAAAGCATGTATTTATGAGTGGGCTTTTGACATCTGTTTCCAGTATGGTGAGCTTCCCGATATAGAGCGTCAGTTGCTGCAGCGTTTCGGTCGTGCCGATTTTCGCAAGGCCCAACAGAACCAGGCAATGGTGTATGCAGGACACAGAGGCTTTATAGACGGTGTCCGCTGGGACTGCGACGGCCATTGCAAGTTCATCCGTGGGACTCAGCTCTCCCGCACTCTTCGAGATGAGTTTCAAAAGAATTTTGATTTTACCAAATTCAAAGCAGTGAGAAGAAATTTCCCAACCATCTATGACATTTCCTAATCATATCCTCCATAGGTAATCAAGCGATGGAAGAAATACGGGATCATACGGCCTTATCATCCTAATTTGGGCTCCCGGTTCAAGTCTCTTGTCGCCAAGAAGTCTCAAGGCGAACTTATCTCTGGACTATTCCGCATGGGGCATGGCCATAAATCGATTTTCTGGTATTGGAAAGTCAATTTGAAGGAGGAGCATTATCAAGACTTCATGGCAGCCGACTTGGCTGAGGGGGAAAAGATTTATCGGGAGGAGCGGTTTGATTTGTGGCCGATGGAACGGTGGCGGCCGGTGTAAGTCATCTTAACAGGGGAGATGCACCCGTAACGGCTACGACATTCACATCTTCCACCCGCGATGTATTCCTTAGCACGAAACTATTTGTATACCTGTATACTACGTTGTTCGCTACGGAGGAAGTCATGTTGCCTGTGCACCAGGATAAACACCTCGCTCGTCCCTCGCCAGCCGCGCCAACACCAACAACAAGCATGGTTCAGTCGACGATGTCCTTGATGTATTGTCACAGATCGCAGACTGACGTCAAAGGGCGTCATCGGGCGGAGAAGTTGTAAGCAGCATCGCGATTAGAGGCTTCCAAAAGGACGTTAAACGCACTGTTATTTGACACCAACTGGACAGGCCCCCGTAGCACTCGAACTTGTACCATTATCTGCTTCGTCCTCAACCGGCACAAACCCCCCCTCGACCCTCCTCAGCTTAATACCCACACCATCGCCAGCCCACCAAAACCTTGTCATGCCAAGATACACACTGATCCGATCGTCATCCTCCAACAACACTGCCCTCCTTCTCATCTCCGCCGCCCAAAAATCCCAAACACCAAACCACTCACCGCACCAACCCCACACACGACCAACCACCCCCAGTCCAGGCCTCAAATACACCACCAAGCCCACAAGGGCAAGAAATATAGCAAGATGCTCAAACCCCTTATCCGCCCAGTACACGAGCCTCCATATCCCATGGGCCGGGTCAAGGTATCGTATATGGAACACTATGCCATTAATGTACTTTGGGTACAGAACAATGCTTCCGCGTACTGCGATGTACCAGGGCATGAAGAATACCACCCTTAACGCACCACCGCCAATCTCGCGGATGGTCCACCTTCTGCTGAAAAACGAGTCTAGTTCTTGAGATGGTCCGATGAGATCTGAATCACAACCTAGGTACGTCATGCATGAGTTCCACCTTCTAATGAGCGCAACGCAATGTACTGACCTCATCCTCATGTTTCCGGGCCTCAATAGATATATACCTATTCAACATACTACACATCCCTTGCACGGCACCCCAGAGATCAATAAATGCTCTGCACACACACAAACTCAGGCTCACCTCTGCCTTTCCATACGTAATCTCTGGGTCCTCACACTTAGGAAACTGTGACACACCCGAACCCAAACGAGACGACACTATCCTCGACATATGTGTCACCGCAGGCTACAACACCGACACCTAACTCCTCAGCGGTCAGCGGTCACCTTTCACGATGCAACAAACCCACTCACCAGAATCCTACTAACACCCCGTCCCTCCCCAGCACCCAAACTCGAACTCGAGCTCGACGACGACGACAGTCCTTAATATTCCTTCCTGCTCACTGAAGCAGAAAACCACGTCTCTATCCTACTGATAGTTGCAGCCTCTAACCTCACCACATGTTTCGAAACCATCACTATCATCAAACGCAACGGCTGAACATCCTCATCGCGCGCTTGTTCCTGATTGGTTCACCACACAGTTAGTTGCCTATCTGGAACCGTCTATAGAGTACTGGATGGGAACATAAAGAAGCAACGAAAGCTGGGATGAATGGGGGATGAGTGGCGGGTCTGGATGGGTAGGCAAAGAAAGGGTATGAGGCGAGATTTCTTGGGTGATTTGAAGATCGATTTGAGCACAGGAAATTGCACACAGATGCAACTTGGGCAGTCAACATCAATATATTAAGAGCTGTTGCAACGGGTACTATACATCATGTATAGTGAAGCTGCAAACGAAAGGAGGGGATGCAATGAGAGGCACCGACACTTTGACAGACCGTATACGAGCGTCCTCTTGAGTTTTGCCAGCTCTCCTAGGCGCTATGTAAGGGGGCTATTAGAGCGGAAGAGTATCGATGAGAAAATAAGGGGTGGTGACAGACGATGATATCAAGGGGTGTTAGGAGCGCTTCTATTTGAACAGTTTTAGACATTGCAAATCGTGGCCATGTGGTGAATATCGGGGGTGAATGAGTTGAACGGTGACAGTGAACAAGTGCCTTGTCATGCTATACCTGGAGAGAGAGAGTACGAGTCAGCAGGGCCCCAAAACGTGCGTGTGCAAAGGTATATCACCTATCGAGAGATGACCAAGGGATTCGCCAAGACTGAGATGTGCATCAGTAAAAACCCCAATTTAATATGTCATATTATATGAACCACTCTAAAATACATTGGGCAGCTAGGCCCATAATACTCGCCCAGTGCATATTGGATCTGGTATTGACATATAAAAGTTTGATTCAATACACAGGGATACTTGTTTGATAACCTTTGCATTAAAATACTCATTAGGGAGTCCGTTCTTGTGAATGTATTCTCAATGTAATTCAATACAATACATGGATTGCTTGTCCCGGCCCATGCATGTGGGCCTTTTTGATAAGGATGGACTTCTCAATAGGATTGATAACAAATTATTTATTGATATAATAGTAGCTAGAATTACATGAGAGTAATAGCTCTAAGGGCCACAGTCCAGCAGCAGTGGTTCAATGTTCAGCTTCAGGGCGAGGGGTAGCTGCCACTCACCAGGGCACTGGACAATGTTGAACTCAGCCATGTTAAGTCTAGTGTGAATAATGCGACTAGGCGTGACCTATGAATATACCCTAGCATAATCACAATATATGATGAATATATGTGCACCTTTCGGGACCCCCCTATACCCAAAACCCACTACCTGACCTTGCACCCGAACAACCTTGCTGAAGGACTTAGAGGTAAGCTTGATGGTGTGCATCCAAGAAAGCAGTGACAGATCAATCCTTCACCTCTAGGCACAACCTCCTGTACTGCATGTGTTGTAAAAGTGATACACATGACTAGATCATGTGAAACATATCACAAGATCACTATCAGGTGATCCTATGTCATAGACAGAATGTTCTAGATAGATCTTACATAGATCCTTCCATTCCTTTCCATTCTATTCTAGACTATCTATTGATAGTATACAGCATTGTATGACTCATGTGTAGTCACAGTCCCTTCTAGAATTAGATATTATTATACTCTCTAGGTAGTATATAAAGGGCATGTAAATGGCTGTAATGATCATTGGATTAACATCTGGTACTCAGCTCTAAGTCACTCTCAACTCACTAAGCTCTCTCAACTCAACACTAAGGTTTACTAACCTTTCAACTCTATCAAGTAAGTAGGAGTGTTGTTTAGTAGAGTATCACTGTGTGGTGTAGTCGCTCTATATGAGCATGACATTTCTTTACAACAGCATGTAGTCCACTGCAAAAAAACCTGCGAGTGGCAACTGGATTAATTAGCATGGCAGAATGTGCAATACAATACCCACTCCACACATTGTTGAAAGCAGAACATGCCTTGTCATAAAAGTGATACACATGACTAGATCATGTGAGACATATCACAAGGTCACTAATCAAGTGATCCTACATCATGGACAGAATGTATTAGAATGATCCTATGAGATCCTTCCATTCCTTTCCTTTCTATCTAATTAGGTAGTACACAGCATTATATAAGACATGCATAGTCACAGTCCTTTCTAGAATTGGTATTATTATACTCTCTAAGTAGTATATAAAAGGCATGTAAATGGCTGTAATAATCATCAGTTTTACCACTGATAAACTTAGCTCTAAGTTGCTCTCAACTCTCCAAAGCTCTCTCAACTCAATACTCTAGGTTCAATAACCTAACAACTCATCTAGTGAGTAGTGTTGTTTAGTAGAGTACCACTGTGTAGTGTAGTTGCTCTATAGGAGCATGACATTATCTTTACAACAGGTTATGGGCCCCAAATGCTCATAGAGGCTTGATGTCCCTAAAAAGACATAATCTCTCAAGTTGTTCTTTAACCTAGTAACTGTGAGCTTTGAGCTACCCATAATTGGGCCTAGCACATCACCACTGCATGTACTACTCTGAGACACCACTTGCTAGGTGGGACTCATGACACTTGTTGATTCACAATCTATATGATTATCAATTCATTTTGAATCATGTGTGATTAATGTGTCTAACAACTTGCTGACAAACATTTTATCCTTGTTCATAGACTTCATATCAAACATGTTGTCCAATGTTGCCACCACTTCCTCCCCCTTTGCCATATGCCCTTGTCTTCAGGGCTTGGAAAACTACCCCATTTGGGTGAGGCACATTCATGCCTTGCTCATTAAGGACACACTCCCAGATGCAAACATTTCAGCATGGGAGCTAGCCAATGGGATAGAACTGGCAGTTGCTATGATTGCCAACCCTGATGCCACCACCCCCCCACTGCCTGCCATCCCACTAGGATTGAAGATCCTAACTAGATTGCTGCATGCATCTGTGTGGCAGAATCAGGAATTGGGACAATTGAGTCCTATCTCCCTGACAACATGCTCTCTCACAGGCATGATTTGATCAGAGATCTCTGGGAATTCCTGGAGAACTTGTTCAGTCAGACTGGGCTAACACTTGTCTGGTCAACTGAACAGGAGATCCTGAGTCTCCAAATATCTGAAGGGCAGGACCCTACCCTGGTCATTTCCAAGATGGCCAACCTCTACTGTGGGGAATGCAGACTGGCTACACCCAAGCCTGATCTACATTGCCCATTTCAAAGCAGAATGCCTGAGTTTCATCAACAACATTCTGCCTATACAACACCCTGAACATACCTGTTCCAAACTTGTTCTCTCAACTAGTTACCAATGAATATGGACCCACACTCCCATAATATCATTCTGTTTCATACCTTCCCTTAAGTACTCTTTCCTCTATTTTATTCTTAATGCTCAGAGCACAGATCCTCCTTCCTTCAATACTATATGATTGTTTCAGCCTACATTCTGTCTTGTCAAGAAATTTCCAATCTCATAAACTATTGATTCAGTTTACCTTACACATTCCAACTAACCAGATTTTTCTTTCTTGTCTCACTTTGCTACTCCCTCAGTATTCCTTAGAAACAATTATTGTACCACTGAATATTCTCTCTCTCTCTGATTTTCATAGTTAAATACTTGATTGTTTGTATCATTTTGGTACTGAATTATACTGCCACCAATGCTTGCTGGCCACCACAAGCACCCCATGAGGCAATGAGCACTATCAATTTTCACTGTTGCTCTCTGCCAGCCACCTGATCAGATCAATGTCATTTATTCCATCAATTTACATCACCTCCATTCCTGATCCTTATCATGATGCCACAACTGACAGCTTGCTTATGAACCCATCCCCACTTCATGCCCATGAAGAAGAGATCTATACCAAGAACCAGAACCAGAACTGATCCAATATCCAAATGAGAACCAGATCTGACCAACAGACCAACAGACCAACTGACCAACTGAATTACTTGTATATATGAAGGCACAAAATGTATTTGGAGGACAAAACAAGAGCTGGATCAGGAGAATGATGAGGACATCATTATTTAAAGAACAGATGAGATGTAGGGGTACCTACTCCAGCTGGCATGGGAAATGGAGAAATAGGCATATTTAATCATACTCACTGTATTTACATTCCTTAGTTCTCTACTGTGACAATATAGTCAACTCCACCATTAATTTGGTGTATTTGAGGCAAGAGACCAAATATCACAAATCCTATGCTTACCTAAGCTGATGTGTGATGCAGGGGAAGG
>MU151379.1:6083-36313 GCA_015584085.1 Macrolepiota fuliginosa MF-IS2
TAGGCATAGAAGGTTATCAGATATGAATCATATTACACTATTATCATTATTCTAATAATACACGGGTTTGACCAGACGGGTCTATCATCCTAAACAACAGCTGGCCAGCCACTAGAGAAATCGAGCCTGTTGATTCCGAGGTGTTGCTAGGGGAGATATGAGCCTAGGAGCCACCACTACAATGTAAATGCTTACGATGTCGCCTGCTGGGGTCCAATAATCTATAAAACCCATGAGATCGGATGATCAGGTTGGTGAACGTTTTTGCTTACGGTAGACCATAATAGGACCATCATTATCTATAATGAGGTCTTGACCACCAGGCCCGATGATCTAGCATGTCACATCAATGAGGGTATTTCGACCTTGCCTAGTTGGAAACATACACTATCGTGTGTCCCCAGAACGAGTGTGCCGCCTCCGTTCAAAAGGGTCACTCCGGCCTGATCTACAAAGCCACCAGTCGGCCTGTTGGATTTGAATCTTTACGTTAACGGAGGTCAGTCCGGGAATCAACATAGACTCACGAAGTAGACCGTCCAACACGGATATTATAATCACTAGAGGCGCCACTGCAACAGTGGTCCCAGCTCGTAAAGAGGTAGTAGAAGTTGTTGAACTTGAAGACACAGCTGGCTTCCATGGCGCCGTTGTCTGCTGTGCGTTGAGCTAGGGATGTGACATTTTGGTCTGAGAGCAATCCTGTGGATGGGTTTATACTGGATTAATTTGGAGCTTGGTTAGTTCTTGGGATGGGATAGTAGGGACAGGTTGACTAACTTCACGGACTTGATACCAGTCCAGAAGCTACCAAGGGAGAGGAGCCGCTTGTTTCCATCTGTGAGTTTTGTGCTTGGTTAATCATAAGCAACTGAGCCTAGGGTGTAAGACTTACCTATGAGAAGGCTATGTACATCGCCAGTAGTTAATTCAGGGCTTCATTGTGGATATTCGGTACGTACTTGGGATCAATAGCCTAGTAGAAACATATTAGGTGGTTTTATTATATTGGCTGCCCTCTACTCACGTTGTAGTCGTTAGCCTTTGTTGTGGATGTTACCATGCCTTCATGGGTCCAGCTGCCTAGATATATGATCAGTTCATGTACACACCAATGCCCGAGTTGTGTTTACCAGGAAGACCGGTCGAAGATTTGGCAAGGAAGATGGCCGACTATTGGACCGTGAATTACAAACTCAATCAACATAATTGAGATCAAATACATGTTGAGATCCGGATGTGGAGGCGGCATAATACAGCTAGATGATGTATTAGGCAAGGTTGTCATATTGGATCAATATATCATGACTTACGACGAATTGTCCATCGACATAAGTGCAGTCCGGTGCCCAGAGGACGCTAAAGGGCGAGAAATGATGATTAGAGGTCAACAGCGCCAGAAAGAACTCTAGCCTACCCATTAGAAGTATTCGTGAATGGGTCCGTCCAAGGCGCGCCATCGGGCCACACCTTCCCGACGAAGGTCCAATCCTTACGATCGGTGGAGGTCCTGATGTCTAGACCAGCCATTGTGGCTTCAGGTTCAATGTAAGCTTGGCACTAGTTAGGGTTGCGTTCGAGCTGGACGCACAGAACAAGAAGTATTTTCCGGAATTGTCCTTGCAGATCGTAGGATCATGGATAGTGGTGTTCAAGTCCCCAGTTATAGGGTCTGGGCCTGGGACAGCGTGGCCTAGCGTAGCGAAAAGGAAGAGAGCCAAAGTAAATATCCAGCGCATTCTTTGAGATGGGGTTTTCGTCATGCTGGACACCGAGCCTTTATAATAACTGGGAATATGGCGCCCAGAGCTATTTTAATCATTGTGGAGCACAGGAAGTTGCATGGGCGGCCGGCAGATGTTTGGCAGTGCAAGGGATGGTGGGCTTTGCTAAAGAGCTCCCAATGAACATACACCAAATTGCTCCACCCGCCGCCACTAACGCGTATTCGCAGTCCCCATTTAACTAAATGTTCGGTAAGACCAGTAAATAGAAACAAAATTGCTCCACACCTGGGATCCTGCTGGAAACGGTTTTCGAATACTATCTGATGCTCCAGAATGCACCGAGGCAACGCGCCTACAACCCCGATCCCAGGGTAACACTGGACACTTCTTCATGAATATGACCTATAGCGCAATGTCTATGCACTGAATGATAGAGTCCACACGTACCTGATACCTTGGCCTGTATCCCACTTCGAATGCGTGCTAACGATAACAAGCTCGCTTTTAAACAAACAGTGCCAGTTGCCCCGTCGTCAGCTCTGCTGCCAAGCCAATGAGGGTATTTCTCGATTAGGCCTAACGATTTTTCTGGTCTGTTCTCGCTGCAAACTTCCTCACTACACCATCGCTCGGCACCAGTGGGTCATTCAGAACTATCAACTCATCTTCACGATCCCGCTGATATAATGTTTTCTAGTTAGTATTTGAGCGCTTAGGCGTTCGGCTCTGCAGTCCCCTTTTCGATCTAGTTTCTGTGGACCCTTTCATCCCCATGGTTATTACAACACACCTCGCAAACCTCACCGCAAGCTATCAACATGTCTCAGTTTGTTGCGTTAAAGAGGCCTGGCGTCTTTGGGCTGTTTTTCTTCGCAACGGTTTCGGTCGAACCCAGTCAGTCTTGCAACCTCTTTCAATAAGACCTCATACTCCCACACCGCTACTTCATCTACTATCACCAATCCGAGTTTAACTTTATTTGAGGGCTCCGTCTATGTTCCTCACATTTCTTTCCTTCCTTTTTCACGCCACCACGCTCCTTGTCTACACCCAAACCCTTTTCTTTCTCGTATTCACCGTTTCCCCTAACCTCCCGCCTACGCTTTCCGAATCCATCCATCGCTTCCTCTATAAATGCTGTTCTGCCCATGCTCGCCATGCGGAAGTGAATCTCACTGAGCTGAAGGGCGCCTTTGGGGCATTCATTCATTGTAAATGGGGAGTATCATACTTCTTTAAATCTCGTCGCACGGCGGCTCGAGATACGGCGGAGTTCATGCTCAATACCACGGTCAATCTCACAAAGGGCTTCTTGGGCATTGTTCGACTTATCGCTACCGCCAACCTCGGTCTAATACAAACCATAGCAAAAGGGGATTTCGGGTCGCAGCTTCACAATAGCCGGCGCTCCTATCGTAGATCCGTCAGTTCATGCAGGTACCTCCTTCAACCGATGACACCCTCCAGAGGCTCTGTTTCCATCGCTCCCATTTTAGCCACCACACCTCTCCTCCACCAATGCCAGGGCTCGAGACTCGCAACGCCCTCACTGCCCAGGACGGAATCTAGATCGGGATTAGGTCTCAATTCTAAAATCTTGCTAGGGGCGCAGTTTGGACCCGTGAGGCTCGTGCCTCAGGTGGGAGTTGCGGTCGGGGGAGGTCGTTCAGCTTCGAACCTGACTATTGCTGCGAAGGAATTGTCTCTGAAGAAGTCCAAGCCGGGGAACGGTGCTAGAAACGTTAGTGGTGCTGCGACGAGGAGGGATAATCTTTATAGCGATCTCTTGGAGAAGTTGAGGAGACTCGAAGCCGAGGCTAGTTTTGATGATTGAAGGGGATCCGGTATCGGACTCTGTCTGTAGTTGTGGTACTCGACCTCTGGTCGTTGTTTGTCGGTTGGTATTATATCCATTCAATTATGTACGACTCTAATCGCTATTTAACTAAACCAGAAATGAAAGTGAGGTGAGCAGACCTAAAGTCAATAAAGATAACTAGGTCATATATGAGTGTCACGAAGCAACCGTAAAAGTAAAAGACAGTAAGGGTTGTATGGCACCGATTACCTTCCAGTACCGGATTAACACGAGTATAAGCCAAAACAAAAGAGAAACAAAGACAAAACGAAAGGAAAGGTTTAGTCAAATCCACCGAGGAACCCAAGGCACAACAGAAGAAACGAAGGAATATGCCATATCACATCACAACTTGAACCAGAATACCAAATATCCAAAATCACTTATTGACTAAAACATGATGGGTCACTTCCTTCGCCATTCACCCCCTGACAAAAACACCACCCTCTCAAGGTCAGGACAATGTTTCGTCCATTGTCGGACATACGCCTTTTCCGGAGGCGATAACTCCTTCCCTTTCCCCGAGCACCAACCCGAACTAGCACTCAGACTCACGCTTCCATCGCTTTGTCGCTTGGGGTCAGCGAAGATGGTAGGTACCGGCGTGAGTGGTGGTGATGCACCTGGGGCTGGTGTTGTTGGTCCCGAGATGGGAGATGGTAAGAGGAGGTTCGTTGTAGAGACAGACGATAGGGTGGGAAATGTAAGTGTGGTTTGATTGGACGCGGATGCGGGTATAGGGGTAGGGGTATAGAAAAGATTGAGTACCCGAAGGTAAGGGTATCGCGGTATCGCAGAGGATATCATTTTATGTAACGCCTACAAAACGAACATCAATCAGTACACTTCATTCCCAAAAAAAAAAAAGAAGCAAGACAAAGAAGATAAAAATTCACCTCATCAGATCCAGGTCCACCTACAACAAACCCAATTTCGAGCTGAATCAACCCCTTCCACTCTCCCTCACCAAATTTATATCCCTTCCCCAACGCCCCTTCTTTTCCTTCTCGTTTTAACCCTCCTCCATCAACTCCACTTCGACTCCCACCTAACGCACTTCCAGCAGCTCCAAGCACCTTCTCCACAGTTCGCCGGTCCACAGTCTCACCAAAACGTAGCCCCAAGCTCCGCGTAACGCCCACTAACCGATTCACGATCATTGTTGGTCGTAGACCGGTATAGAGCGTCGAGGAGATATTAAGTGTTATTGTTTTTAATGGTCGAGGGCGTGTGCGATTAGTGGTAGGCGCGTTGGTACCACCATTGGTAGTAGGGGACGGGGGTGATGAGAGAGCGATGATGAGGGAGGGTGGACCATGCAGGGTTGTTAAGTTTGGTAGTAGGGTTGGGGGAGTTAGGGGTAGAGGTAGAGTTGGGTGTGTCGGCGGGTTAATGTTAATGATATGCGATGTAACAGGTTGAAGAGGACCGTAACTTGGAGTAACGGGCGTAACGATAGGGGTTGAGAGTCTCTTGATAGAACCCGAAGAATCGGAAGTTGGGAATGGGATTTGCGAGCTTGGAGAAGGTAAGGGCGAGCGTGAGCGTAAGGATTCTGACTCGCGCGACCCGGAGGAAGAGGCAGATGAGGAAAATGTCAGGTGGGCGTATGAAGGCGATGAAGGCGCGGCGGTTTTCGGTCTTGGGGATAGTTTGGGCTTGGGGGCTGGAGATGGGGAGGGCGATGGAGGTCGGTGGGAAGATGTAGTCGGGGAGGGAGTAGGGAGCAGGGGGACGAGGTACGGCGCGACGAGGTATTTCTTGCCTTGATTCTGACTTCGGCTTTGTTTTTTATTTTGGCTTTGGGTCGGTAAACCGCTAGATGTTGCTGGTCGACTTGGTGAGCGAGACCGGCTCGTATTGTTTTGTGCCTCCCGAGGGAGGCCATAATCGTAATCTTGTGTGAGATTAGGGAAAAGGAGTGTGGTGATGTTCGTTTGTCCATCAAGCCATGCGAACAACTCATTCGCCTCTCCTCGGGAGAGCGAGGAGCACATAAATGTGATGTTGCGGAGCCCGAATGCAGTGTGATATGCCAAAAGGTCGTGATCGTACGCCGGAAGTGTCAGGCAGGTTAGATTTGACATCCGTTGGAAGGCCAATGTGAATGTTGCGGTAAGGAGGGTATCGCGGTGCTGGGTATCAGGATCACGATCGTGATAATTGGGTGTATATGGGGATGTGGATGCGGGGGATGCAACTGAACATGATGGTGATGACAATGAGCCAGATATTGTGGTCATGAAAAACCTCGGCCAAGTTTCACAAGAAAAACTACGGACGAGATCCGTAAAGTCACGGCGCGTGGCCAGCACGGCAACGAATCTTTCCAACTGCACTGCATCCAACTCTCCTAGATCAACGTGCGTATATAGCACTGTCCGACTCGCGTGCAAAAATAGACGACATGTGCGGCCAGTCTGCGCTACGTCTGATTTCGGGAGATGGGAAAAAATGATGGCAATGGTTTCAGCAGGGATAGACAAGATAGTGACTGCATTGTGCACAATGGTGCGCACTGGCGGGTGAGCTTGTGAGTCGGTGTGCGATGTCGTGGAATTCCCACGGGATGGTTTTGTTTTCTTCTTGATGGAGCCTTTGGAGCGGAGGCTGAAGGAACGGAGGAGGTTGGGAGTGCTGGTGGCACGCGCACGCATGTAGCCAAATGGTGATTGAGTGTTGGATGAACTAGGTCCAGAGTGCTGTGGATGCGAAGGGTTGAATGGGGACGGTGGCAAGGACCTATTGGACGAGATTGACACGGCACTGCCGAGTCCACTTGGTCGACGTATATCGTCTTCCTCATCGTCCGAGAGGGACTGCAAGCTCGAGTTCTGCGACTCATATATTTTGGAAATATTACCCTGCGCAAATTTTAGACCAGCTGGCTTCTTTTTGCGCGAGGAAAACATGGAAGAAACGCGTCGGATGATTTCGCCTGCTGTGGAAGAGCCTGTGCGGTTGCGTGGAATATTTTCGATTGGGGCCATATTCGGAAGAGTTGGAAGTGGCTTATCCTGAGCCATAGAAACGACGGTGTCACGGTCAAGCTTGCTGAGGGTAACTGAGCGACGGCCATGGAGGAAATCCATCGTCATCGAGGACTATTGCGGGGGAGGGGCTGATGGAGGAAGGAGTATTGTATGTTTTCAAGCGATGGCTGATCATAGCGACCAAGGAACCCAGGTAGCAACCCGCTCCCGATTCAAAATTTACGTCACGACGATGGGAACAAATCACACCTGATCCTATCTTCGATGAATAAGTGACAAAACATTCAGTCTGCTCCACTGTCCAATGATGATGGTCTTGATGCGTCTCCGAATACCACCCTATGAGGCAGAGTCTGAGCATTTTATGAAAATGTTATTATCGAGTACAAGAATCATCTGTCATTGTGCTATATTTAGCCGTATCCAGAGGAAGTCCTGGCTTCTGCCGTCTCATCATCTTAACAGACAGACGCTCTCACAGCAATGTCAAAGTATCTGCAATGTTGGGGGAGATTTGCGGCGGAGTACCTTGGAGTATAGACTCTGTACGTATACGAAGAGGCACAGGGCAGACTGCTTGAGCACCGACAATCCTTTGTACTTGGCATGTTCACACACTACACAACCCGCCTTGCCAAGGAAATACCAGCCCTCCCTAGCTTGAATGAAATTATGTACGAAGTCGGTCAGATCAAACGTACCAAACCCATTGAGTTCACAGCGCTTCGACAAGGACATGAGAGATCTCCGTCTTCTCATCATCCCCCCTGTACTTAGCGTCCCCAAGTGCTGCATAGAAAATTTCAAGGCGATGTGTATCGTTAGGGTCCTGTTATAGCACCCTAAGGACTGCTTCTCCGCTATACAATCGCCTCCAAGCGCCCAGGGTCCCAGGGGCAGATGCCCAAGCATGGTCAAATATCATGAAAACCGGCCCTGAAGTGCACGCGCATCGCGTCAGTCACATGACAATTCGCCTCGCGACAAAGCACTCATCACATTAACGAACTGTTCCTCTCTCAACATGCGGATAGAAGAACTCATTATCGAAGGTCGCTTTTCTTAACGATCTGTTGTATTTGATTCCTGAATACTATACAGGCTTCAAGTCATACCCCCAGCGGACTCAAATCAGCGGCTGGGATCCGTCTTTCAACGCAATCACTGGTCTTAATGGTTCCGGCAAATCCAACATCCTCGACGCGATATGTTTCGTACTCGGTATCACCAACATGCAAGCAGTATGTCATCTACACTCTGGACTCAATATCCAACCCCAACCGCGCGTTCTTTTTTTAAAAACAGATGCGAGCCCAAAACCTTCAGGACCTCATTTACAAACGTGGCCAGACAGGAACTACCAAAGCCAGTGTAACAATCGTCTTCGACAATTCCGACAAAAATGAAAATCTCCACGTCGCATTCCAACATCTTTCGCAGATCACCGTCACCCGTCAAGTACGCCTTTTACTCCCATTTCATATCTTCTCAATTCACAAGGACGCAACGTTCATAGATCTCACTACCGAATAACACAAAGTGGCTCCTCAATGGACACAAAACGACTCAACAAACTATCCTCAACATCTTCCAAGCCGTCCAACTCAACATCAACAACCCCAACTTCGTCATCATGCAAGGCCGTATCACAAAAGTCCTCAACATGCGTCCTCAAGAAATCCTCGGTATGATCGAAGAAGCCGCAGGAACACGCATGTTCGAGCAGCAGAAAGACAAAGCGAGGAAAATTATGGGGAAGAAGGAGAAAAAACACGAAGAATACAATACGCTCATTCATGAGGAGGTCGAACCGAGACTCGCTAAACTCCGTGCGGAAAAGAAGCATTACATCGAGTATCAGAAATGCACTACGGAGCTCGAGAAAATCGGACGAATTTTACGTGCTTGGGAGTATTCGGAGGCGGAGAAAAGGCTCGTGGAGAAGGATCGGGAGATTCATGAAGCTGGCGCGCAGAAGAAACAACTTGAGGCTGATGTGAAGAAAGCTGGGAAGGAGTGTCAGCAGGCTGAGAAGGATTACGCTGAGGTTGTGAAGAAGAGGGATGCGGAGATGAAGAAAGGAGGGAAACTTGCAAAGTTGAAGGACCAAGCGGAGGAGCTGGGGAAACAGGTGGTCAAGATTCGGACGCAGGCTGAGATTAAGCAGGCGACAATTGAAGAGGAAGAAAAGGGTGTTGGGGAGATCCAGACTGAGATTTCGAATGTGAGTCGAATGACTTTCTCGATGTTGCGCGTGTACTAATGTATTTCATCTAGCTCGAAGAAGCTATTGCTAACGAAACTGAAAAACTTGAACAAATGACCGAATCTCATAAATCCGTGAAAGACAAGCATACAGAGATGGAAGCGGATGTACACAAGTCCGAAGAACTGCTTCAAACCCTCCTCACCGGTGTCTCGTCCAAGAAGGACAACAACACCGGTGGCGGATACATGGGTCAACTTGCGGAAGCGAAAGCACGCATGGCACAAGGCAAAGCCGAGGAAGAGCAATCACGCGTCAAACTCGGAATGCGCGAGAAAGAGTTGCAAGTTCTTCAGAAGAAGATGAAGGAGTTTGAGAGGGAGGCTGGCGAGAGTCAGAAGAAGCTCAAGGACATGAGGGCGCTTGTCGAGCAACACAGGCAGAAGCTGGCGAAGTGCAAGTGGAATGCGGAGATTGAGGAACAGTTTGAGGCTAGGTTGAGGCAGTTGAGGCAGACCGTGCGGGAACTGACAGATGTATGTTCTATGCCCTTCGATTCCGCCATGATACTGATCTCATATAGAAGCGCGAGGGGATCAGACATACCATGAGCCGCCTCAACTTTGAATACAGTGATCCATCTTCAAACTTCGATCGCAGCAAAATCAAGGGATACGTCGCGCAACTCACTTCCCTCGACAAAAATAACTATGACAAAGCTACTGCACTCGAAGTCGCCGCAGGCGCCAAACTGTTCAATGTCATCGTCGAAGACGAACGCGTCGGCAACGATCTTTTGAAGCATGGTCGTCTCAAGAAGCGCGTCACGATGATCCCACTAACGAAAATCAAGTCCTATCCCATCCATCAACAGGTACGAAGCCCTTTCATAAAAAGTAACCCACCCTTCCCACTAATGAACGAATTTGAAATAAAATAAAATAGAAAATTGACACTGCCCAACGCGTCGCTCCGGGAAAAGTCCATTCCGCAATATCTCTCGTTGGGTATCCGGAAGAAGTAGCCAAAGCCATGCTCTTCGTCTTCGGCGGAACTTTTATCTGCTCCGATGCCGAGACAGCCAAACGTGTAACCTTCCATGATTCCATCCGTACCCGCTCTGTCACGCTCGATGGAGACGTCTACGACCCTCAAGGATCTCTCAGTGGGGGATCTGCACCTAGTGGTAATAAGGTCTTGATCGAAGTGCAGGCGTTGCTGGAGGTGGAGACTTTGGTCAAGGATGCTAGGAGGGAGTTGGCTGAGGCTGAAAGAGAGGAGGCGGTGAATGCGAGGGTGAGGGAGGAGTGGAAAAGATTGAAGGTGGATTTGGAGATTAAGGAGCATGAGTTAAAACTACTTGAGGAACAGGTCGGTGGGAGTAATGCGTCGAGGGTCAGTAGTCTCATTTGCGGGTTGTCTTTGGGAGGATTAGCTGATGATTTGGGGGCAGATTGCAGCTGACGTAGAAGAAGCCCAGAAGAATATCCGGGAGCTGAAGGATGCTCTTCAGGCTGCGAAGGATAAGCAGAAGAGTGCGCAGGAAGAATGCACGAAACTCGAGCGGGACATGAACGAGTTTAAGAATAACAAGGAAGGTAAAACGGAGGAGCTCAAGGTTGGTGATTGCCCACCGGGCTCTGTTATATTTGCTCATACGTCCGTCTTTACAGCGAGAAATCACCAAGAAGAAAGCGGCACTCCAGAAGCATGCAGTGATCGTGAAGACTCAGCAGAAGGAACAGCAGACTGCTTCCCTTGAGTTGGGTACGTGCCCTCCATCTTCTCATTTTCGCTTACTTGCTCAACGTTAGGCAGAACAGCAAGAAAAGGACCTTGGAGCTGAAAAGAAGAGACTCGAAGATGCCAAGGCCCATGTATCTAATCTCAAGAAAGAGCTCGTACGGATGAGTGAGGAGGTAACAGCATGCAAAGTACGTTTCTAAACTTTCTCCTTCGATACATACCCGTCCTTATTCGTCACATAGGCTCGCTACGACGAAGCGGAGCGTAAGCTCAAAGAAGAACAAGAAACCCTTGGCCGCTTTGACTCGGAACTCAAATCTCTCGAAGAAGTTATCAAAGCTCGAAAGGACACCATTTCTGAATACGAACTTCAACTTCAGGGGATGGATCACCGGGTTCAGACGCTGCAGAAGGAAAAGGTGACAGCACAAAATAGAATGGAACATTTGGAGAAGTCATATGAGTGGATTGCACACGACAAACAGTACGTTATTTTCATCATAGTCTGTCTGGGTTGGTTCTTGGTCACTCATATCGGTTACTGTGGCGTTTTTTAGTCAGTTTGGTCAACCGAATACGCAGTATGATTTTAGCACAGGAGATATCGACCAACTCCGCGGGAGAGCACAGGAACTAGAGAAGTTTCAACAGGGGATGAAAAAGAAGCTTAACCCAAAGGCGTCGACCATGACTGAGAGGTGTGTATCCTTCTCGGACCTTGTTCCAGGAACTGAGCTACGTGTCTAGTCTTGAAAAACGAGAAGCGGCATTAAAGAAGATGATTGCAACGGTCATAAAGGACAAGGAGAAGATTGAAGCTACTGTTGAGGCGATTGACAAGTCCAAGCGAGATACCTTGCAGAAGACTTGGGAAAAGGTCAGTGGGTAAGTGATCGTTTCCGAAATTCACGAAAAGGGGCTATATTTAGCTGAATGTCCATAGTGACTTCGGTGCTATATTTGCGGAACTTTTGCCTGGCAACTTCGCGAAGCTACAGCCTCCTGAAGGGCAGGACTTGATGGATGGTTTAGAAGTCAAGGTTCAGCTGGGTTCTGTATGGAAACAGAGTTTGACTGAGCTGAGTGGTGGGCAACGGTACGTTGCAGGAGGGCATATTACGAGACAACCGAAAAGCGTACTAATGTCCAATACAGATCACTCATCGCCCTCTCGCTTATTATGTCTCTCCTCCAATTCAAACCTGCACCAATGTACATCCTCGACGAAATTGATGCCGCCCTTGATCTTTCGCACACCCAGAACATTGGTCAACTCTTCCGGACGAGGTTCAAAGGCTCACAGTTTATTGTCGTGTCGTTGAAGGAAGGCTTGTTCACTAACGCGAACGTGCTCTTCAAAGCGAAATTCCGGGATGGTACGTCTATTGTTGAACGGACAGGGCAGCGATCGTCGTCGGCATTGTACAATGAGGATCAGGAGGAAGCAGGCCGCAGGCGGAGACGAGCATAAGTTAGGAGACTAGCCGTATTTTATGTTGCTTTTTTTCTCGAGGGCCTCTATTGTGTACTTTTGTCATAGATAGTTCCTGTCCATCCATAATATGTATCATTATTCGAGCAATATTGTCACTGCCATCGCAACGCATGCGAAGGCAACATATGGGGATAGTCGTTCGCCTGGAATAAAGAGCAGTGAACAATTCGGGAAGATGCGAATGGAAGAGAAGTCGTGATACCAATTCGAGCCGACTTGAAGAGAAGTCCGGGAAACCTGGACGAGATTCCAAAGATTTAGTCACGGTAGCAGATGAGAAGAACTGAGAGAACTGACCCATGTTTGTTTCTGTCAACGAGACGTGGCGCAACGGCGCGAACATAGGTACATGTACAGATAAACAGGAGAATAACCAGGAGCAGGGACTGGAAGTTGAAGAGTGCGGACTAGGATTGGAGATAGTCAATATAATATTGTTAGGCACCATATGTCCCCACATACCATGGTTGTGAGCCGATTCCAGGTTCAGCGTTATGGGCGAAAGCCAGAACGCTGTTATGCATCACAACGTCAGCAGTGTGACCAATACCGTGAGAATATTGTGACGACTAACACCAAACCCAGAACCAAACTTAGAGCCACCTCCATCACCTACTCATCCTTGTGCCATTCGCCTTGTGGAGTTGCCGAAATCTTATCGAAGGCTCCGTGCCATGTGCAAGTACTACATCTCTCGTCTCCTCCTACTGCATAGCACAGAATAATCCGAAACACTTCCGCCTATCTTGGTCAAAGGAGCTGCCCTTATCATTCCCCACAGGGTACTTGCATTCATTGCATGTACATATCTTCGACTTTCGTGAGAATTCCACATTTCTCCGTAGTCAACATCCCCACATCATATCCATTCATGGAAGTTACCGCATCAAGGTTTTCCCAAAACTAACTTTAATACGCGGTGATTTCCCCCTCCCAGCATGTGGTCTTCCTCAACTAGCGTAGTGATTTCGTTCCCTCGAACCATGTAAGCTTCTGATCTTTCTTTCATTTGTGTACCCTCACATCTTACTGATTCTAGACCGCTGGTGATCTCTCACGAAAGGGACACCCCGATGGTTACAGGACGCAAGGCCACCCAGGTTACTCACTGTTAAGAGCAAAACGTATGAGTCGAATACCATCAGGATGTCGACATACCCATCAAACGCCCCTCAAAGAATCACGCGATTAAAGTTTTCCACCTGGACTGTCTCGTGTGCCGTTGTAATGGAAACCACATGGATGACTGGAGCGCGATCGTTGAACTTGAAGCTTCCAATCTTATCTCCTTCTGTCATATCGGGACTGGTACGAAATACATACGCCCATAAGTCTTTCTTATGCAAGATAAGCTGTAGGTGATGGCCAAATATATTTCAGCTTTGGGTGAGCCACTGAAGCCCCAGATAGATCTCGCTCGCCCATACCCGAAATCAAGTGCCCGTGTTCCCTGTTGAGCACTACGATCTCATATGAACCAAATGGTTGTCGTATGGCCTGGACCATCCATCACTTTAAGATCGCATGAACGAAAATGATAGTGGCAAGAACCACATGGTACACCAGTCAAAGAAGTTTGGATAGCAGTCACACCTACCCCTTGTTCTTGTTGAGCCGAGATAACTGGTCCCCATACGTCTAAATCACGACCTCACTCAACACACGAAGAGGCGTGCGAGCGCATTCAAGTTAGCTGTAAAGGACCGGAGGTGAATGCGTTTAATAACAGTGGGAATGGAAATGGGTATCCTTCCCTCTGATCCGCATCATCCAACTCTTCGACGATTAAAGAGAGATTCAGATTACAACGAATTGACATCACCAATCCCCATGCCTCGCGTAAGTTGGTCAAGTGATAACAAGCCGATCAATCTCACTTGCTACTCCCCTCCAAGCCCCATCGTCGTGGGACTGCCCCTAACGGCATTCGGAGGCATTCAGAACAGTAGTTGTCGCGGTTATCCGTGATTTAATGTGGATCTCAATCACAGCAATTTTGCTAAACCCATTGGTTAGACACCAATACCTCCCACCTTGATGAAATGTCCGAACCAGTGACAAGGTTCTCGTCGTATCCCATTTCCTTATCGGCACCAGTACATGTGGGTGCATACACCTAGCCTATATATCTGGCCTTCTCCCAAAGCGAGGGCGAGGCTTCTTGTATTTGAGTTCCCCTCATCCCAGTATGTCGATGAAGGACGAGAAATCGGACATCGTTCAGTACTCCGACCCGGAGAAGCGTCTCGATGAGAGTGAGTGTATCACAACAATACCAGAATACCGCTGATCTCAACTGACTATTGCTATCCCTGATAACAGAGGAGCTCGAGGCCATCGGGCTCTCCGATTTCGATGACCCCAACATTGACAGGAGTGCCGCTATCGAAGGTCTCCTTGGTAAGTTTATACTTTCCTTAGCATGGTTGAATCACAGACTAATACGTACAATACGCACAGAGGACGATTCGCCTTATCCTGAGGTTCGCTCCGCTGTAGCAAACACAGATGACCCAGATATCCCTGTGTCGACTATCCGAGCTTGGGTTATTGGCCTAATTTTTGCTGTTGTCCTCCCTGTACGCGAATCGGGCTGCCACCCAGAGCAAGATTTTAACTATCATCACAGGGACTGAACCAATTCTTCTATTTCCGCTATCCGTCTGTGACTATTACTTCGGTTAGCCCTGATTCTCCATCTCTACAGACTCACTCTTATTGAAAAAAATGTAGATTGTTGGCCAATTGCTCTCCTTCCCCGTCGGTCGGCTGTGGGCTAGGGTACTGCCCAACGTCAAGATTTTTGGTCATGAACTCAATCCCGGTCCCTTTTCAGTCAAGGAGCATGTAAGTCTGATTGGCATGATCGAGCAGGTTCATCACTCATGAGTCGCCAATCAGGTATTGGTCACGGTCATGGCTGGCGTTGGCGTACTCAGCGCCTATGCCACTGACATTGTTGCTGTCCAGCGTGTATTTTACGGCCAGATCAACAACTTTGGGTGTGAGCCTCGTCGATTGGAACATCTCAGGTGGTTGCTGACTTGCCAACAGATCAGTGGATGATTGTCATGTCCACTCAGTTGATCGGTTTTTCTATTGGTGGCATCGCACGGCGGTTCCTGGTCCAGCCCCCTTCTATGAGTATGCTCGATTTATCTTCCAAGCGCTAACCCAGATTAACACTCAATTACGACAGTCTGGCCTACTAACCTCGTGACCTGTGCGCTTTTCAATACCTTACACGCTCAGACATATGCTGGTATTGGTAAACGAGGCGGTCTAAGTCGTGAACGCTTCTTCTTGTATGCGTTCCTCGCTTCCCTTATCTGGTACTTTTTCCCGGGATACATCTTCCAAGCTCTCAGCTACTTCTCCTGGGTTTGCTGGATCGCTCCGGATAACGTCCCAGTTAACCAAATGTTTGGTTATGTCCACGGGTTGGGCATGAGTTTAATAACGTTCGATTGGGCACAGGTACGTTAGCGAGTAAGGCTTTGTGCACGCGATTGATGGAGTTCAACACCAGATTGCCTACATCGGTTCCCCGCTCGCCACTCCCTGGTGGGCAGAAGCCAACATAATGGTTGGCTTCGTATTCTTCTTCTGTGAGTTGGAGTTTAGCTACTAACAATCCCGCTAACGACCTTCCTCAGGGATCCTCACTCCTATCGTCTACGTGAGTTCAGCGTTGTTCACCCGATATAGGAAAATGATTAACATGTATTCTCGTTCATTATGCAGTATACCAACACATGGAATAGCATGTACATGCCGTGAGTGCTGCCGCGTCATTTATGTGAAAGCTACTTCTGACCTTTTTTTCTGTGTCTCTTCAATATTCCCTATGGTTTCAAAAATAAAGCATCTCCTCACGTGGATCATTCGACCGCTTTGGGGAAACTTATAACGTCACTCAGATTCTTAACGACGACGCTACGTTCAATGAGGAAGCATACCAAGCCTACAGCCCCCTATTTATTTCCACGACCTTTGCTATCTCTTACGGTTTATCCTTTGCATCAATTACCGCGACGTTGACGCACGCATTCCTGTTCTTCAGGAAACAGATTTGGACACAAGCGAGGAGGTCGATGCACGAGCAGCCCGATATTCATGCCCGTTTAATGGCCAGATATGCGCAGGTTCCAGAGTGGTGGTATTTGCTGGTCTTCAGTGAGTGCTTCCCATTTGTCATTGCCATAACTGTTATTAAAAGAATATACTAGTCCCTATGTTCGTATTTGGTATCGTTTCTATCGAGGTCTGGCATACCAAGTTCCCTGTGTAAGTGTGTCTTCGCATCCGGTGTTTCGTAGGTGCTCATGTTACATCTAGAGGATATTTCATTCTCGCCCTGGTTATTTGTCAGTTATTGAGGTTCGATATCCGTCCATTCTGCGTGCTCATTCGTCTTTCTAGCCTTCTTTTATGTCATCCCTGTTGGGATGATTCAAGCAATCACCAACCAACAAATCGGCCTCAACGTCGTTACTGAACTTATTATCGGTTATGCTCTCCCTGGTCGTCCTGTTGCGATGATGTTGTTCAAGACATGGGGTTATATCACCATGGCTCAAGGTAAGGACATATGCTCTCGTCGCCCAACACCATCGGCTGATGACGTTGACCCTTAGCACTTCAATTCTCATCGGACTTTAAGCTCGGTCATTACATGAAGATTCCCCCTAGGTCCATGTTTTGGGCTCAGATCGTTGCTAGTGCCATTGCGGGAACGTCTCAGCTCGGTGTCCAGGCTTGGATGTTTTCTAACATTCCCAACATGTGCGACCCTGAGCAGAAGGATGGATTTATTTGTCCCTCGACTGAGGTCTTTGGTACGGCTAGTGTTATCTGGGGTGTAATTGGCCCAGCCAGACAGTTCTCCAAGGGACAAATATACTACGGTACGTATTCAAAGATTGCTGACGAGGTGCAGCGGTCTAACCTTTAATACTAGCTCTATCCTTCTTTTTCCTCATCGGTTTCATCTGCCCTATCATTAGCTGGCTCATTAGTTTGCGCTTCCCTAATAGCTGGGTTCGTTATCTCAAGTAAGTCACTATCCTTCTAATTACCTCAGACTAGTGTGTTCACAGCCCACGCCCTAAGCTTCCCTATCATCTTCTCTGGCACGGGTTACATCCCTCCCGCGAGTGCCGTTAACTATATTCCCTGGGGCATCGTCGGCTTCGTTTTCCAATACGTCGTCCGTCGTCGCCACTTCTCCTGGTGGACCAAGTATAACTACGTCTTGTCGGCGGCTTTAGACTCCGGTGTTGCTGTCGCTGTAGTTTTGATTTTCTTCTGTTTGCAATACCCGCAAAATGGGGGCATCGGTATTGATACCATACAAACTTGGTGGGGCAACACGTGCGTACTAAGAGCTCCCCTTCTTTTTTCATTTTGCTGAATAATTTAATGCAATAACGCTATCTGAAACACAGGGTTCCGTTCACCACCGCCGATGCGAAGGGAACGCCACTGCGGATATTGGCCCCTGGGGAATCCTTTGGGTAAGTTGATGCTCCTCGTGTATGTCGTGAGGCTAATCACTGGGTGCAACTTTTATTAGACCTAGCACCTGGGCTTAGGGGTTTTGTGCGTTTTCATAGCTTGCTGTGGTCCACACGCCTCAAGTTTATCCATTTTGTGTACAACTACTGTATAACTAGTTCAACTGAGGCGTTCGAAATGTGGTATAATCTCACTACGAAAGAAATTGTCCGAGGGTGCCCCAGTAAAACTCGACATTCTATCCCATCTGTCTTTTATCCTGGTATACCGTGAATTGAGAACAACACGTATTAGTACATCCAACCCGTGGTTATTAGTCGGTGTCTCGAGCAGTTAATCAGAGAGCGATTTGGGCAAGTCCTCGAGGGGACGTTGGTTGGGAAGGCGCTTATAAATGAGATTAGCTTGTACACTTGGGGGGGCATTTATTGTTATTATTTACCTCTAATTGGAATAAGCACACTTGATGACCGCTTTTGCCTATGATAATTTTGCACTAGCACCAACATAAGTTCTGTTCGTATGACGGCCTCGAGAAAGATTTACCTTCACGACACGGTATAGGCCGTCGTAGCGGTAACTGGGAACGGGGAATATTAGCATCAAGAGTTGTCACCCAAGGATAAACCTCACCCTTCTGTAGGAGCCCACTCCGACTTGTTCTTGAAACCCCGCACCACCCGAACTGGGTGCTCTGTTTGTAGGTTCAACTTAACCAAAACGCGTCACGAAAGGATTGCAGAGGAGATTATAAAGAAGACATACACGAAGTGCGTGGTTGAAGTAATGTTTGATGGATTGATTTTCCACCTGGGATCCTGGCTGATGCGTCGTGCTCGTGCTCGTCGTTGGCTAATTGTATAAAGTTTAGTCGCTATGTGAAGTTAGTCATAACATACCTCTACGGAAGTATTCGATTGTCCACCTAAATGATAGATTGAGCTTGATATTCTAACGAGTTACTCATAGACTACGTACCGGCTCCGGTGTAGAGGCTTGAGTCAGCCATGAGTCGGTAAGCAGAACTCTTGACTAATCACAAAGGTATCCACGTACATAGTATACCCATCATCCACATCGTCTTCATAACCACCGCTCAGAACGATAGAGAACGCTCCAGGATCAATATCCGACCTTGAGGCACTAGTGGAGCAAGATATCCCCGCAATGAGTGGATAATGTACCCCCGCTACCGAACATTCCTTCCTAACAAAACAAACAGACATCAGTCTTCCAAGTCATACACAGATCTACTTGATCCTCGAACCTGGACGCAAACATCGTGCCGATGGGGCACTTGGGCCGTCCATAGTAACCTTGTCGAGGGGCTGGTTTCTTTGGCTTCGAATTCTGGGATATGATGCCTCGACGCTTCCCAGTCGTTGTTGCATTGCTCCTGCTGTGACTCGTGGAGCTATTGCTAGGACCTCTGTTGCTTGCTAGTGCAGATGTAGATGATGAACTATAGGGGGTGAGACCAATATGCATAGTATTGATGTGGATGACCCTACCTCCGGTTGATGGCCATGGTGGAAATTGGCAAAGACTGTAAGCGCAGCTCCACCAACAAGGCAATCAAGATATTCTCATGTCACATGCTATTGTTGTGATTGTTTGTCAGTGTTGTTGTTGTTGTTCTTGAAGTTTCTCGTACTGCCACCACAACTGAGGTTCGGCAAAATCTATGTCGATACAAATGAAGGCGTCATGGATGACTTCACCATCAGTACAAAACAACGATATTTTAACAAGGGCTCAACGGCCTTATTACTGAAGTACATCATGGACATGATTATGAAAATACCCAAAAAAGCGATCGTGACATAGTTATAAGGGAGTGTGATAGAAGCGGCCAAAAAAAAACAAATAATATAATGTCCAAATACAGAAGAAGTAAAACCAAGAGAGCGGAACTGTTGAAGTTCACCGGCGCCTCAGTTGCGAACTATGTCTAAGCGCGCGAGTCAGCACAACACACGGGCGCGTTTCGTCGAAAAGCACCTACTGATCGGGTACCTGCGCTTCCTATTACTGACCGCACTCTCCGCCCTATCCCAAGTCTCTCTGTCGCCAATGGCATCATCCCACCGCTCTACCGGGATCATTCCCTGGGCCCAAGATTCCATATCTTGCGGTCCAATCTCCTCAGTCGTCCCAACAACTATTCGTCCATCCGTCTTGCCCAAGATCATCTGTTGAACCTCTTTGTTGTCCATCAAATACCGCTCAAGTGGCATTTTACCGCTCTTGACAGAGATAATCACCAAGCAAATACGAAGAAGAGCAGGAAAGCGTGGTATCAGATTATAAATGACCTGTAGAGGTGTAGAAGTATCAATTTCGAACGCAAAGTGCGTCAAACAGTCTAGAGCGTTGAATCCTGTCCAGGTCCATCTATGGCAATGCTCTGAGCTTGAGCCCAAAACGCTAAGATGGGTGAGGCTGCGAAGTATCGGAGCACGGAAGCTCGGATCAGGACAGAGGAAAAAAGGCTGGAGTGTAACGGATAGGCGCCGAAGTGCAGGCGACTGAGCAGCCAGGAAGCGCCGGATGTCGTCGATGTCGTCGAGAGTTATGTCAAGAACTCTTCGAGAGAACTCAATCTGGGCCAAGAGGCTCGTGATATTACTGCATACGGAAAGAATTCGGGCGGCTTGGTGGAATGTGACGCCATGTGTGAAGGAAATGGACTTGATAGTGTTGGCGAAGAAGGGTGATTCCGGGTGCAGGGATTCGAGGGTGTGGATGAAAGCGTCTGTCTGGGACGAATTCCTGAGCTTGATATGTCGATAGAGTATGGGTTCAATCCTAAACACGGTTGTTGTCAGAGGAACTGGTTTAGGAGACAAGCAGACTCACCATCGTTTAACCTCGCGAGACACCAGCATCAACTTGAGCGCCATCGGTTGGTCCGTCTCGGCAGCATATTCTATGATAGTCCGTTCCAAATCATATGGCAGTTGCGTGGGCGACATGGTGGGTCCTGTCAACATAGCAAAGGGGGTGAAATGTCCTCAAAACTGTCTTGGAGTGGCTGGCCTCGTGACAGAGGGGTTACGGGAAGAAGAGGTACGAACGGGAGCGTCAGATGCGTGCCATTTATCTTTCGAACCCAGAGAACCGCCGCTAAAGCATGAGGACCTAGGGTGAATGGTCGCACGACCTACACCTCCAAAATTTAAACTGGTGGGGATTGCGTCAAAACCCACGTTCGAAGGGTTCGTTGATCCGTAGTAGCCGTATGAGGGGGCTGTGGGGTTCCGTTCCGGATTCGTGGCGGTATGTCCCGAGCACAAATCTGCACAAATGCTCTCTTGCTCCTCCTCTTGGGGCATCTCTTACGGTATTTGGCATCACGTACGCGTGGGCGGCGAGACCTAGACGCGATCTGGACGTAACTGGCTAATCCAGTTTGACTTGGTCTGACAGCTCGTGGCGTCTGCGATCACAAAGAAACTTGAAGGTGTTTCAAAATACCTCTCCGGACCAACGAGGACCCTCTGGTATTGGCTGCAAGCTGAATTTGCGCAATTTACAACCAATAGGCGTTGCCAAGTATGAATGATCAATCCAAAAGCAACCACCGGGTATTTTTAATGAACGAGGAACACGTTTAAAAATGACCGAGAATCGGCCGGAATGAAAATTGAACACCGGATCTTCTTGTCGAGATGATTGTAAACGTAAAACTCTCTCGCCAACCGCCCGATTAGTTGGTATCCCCACGTCATCCTCTCGTGGTTAGGTCATGTCAACGTCAAATAGTAAGTTGACATGGAGGCACCAACCGACATTGTCGGCTAAAACAACTATATGGTGCCACTGGGAACTGGTTCTCTGCTCAATGGGGCTCACGCGCAGAGGGAGGATCATTTAATGAGCGACCACCTGAGGTAGCAGAAAAATAATTCCGGACTTGGTCAAATCCAACTCCATAATTCGATCAGCCACGTGAATACCACTTGTCCCCTCAGCAGGTTGACAACAGCACCCACGCAACCACAGGAGACACCGACATTACCGACATTACTTGATCAACTCCGCGGCTCAAGTCAGGAGTAATCCGACACTGGCAATTAGTGGAAAATTTTCAATCCTTCCGCTTTCCCAAGGTATCCGCCAAGTCCTTAACACCAATAACGAAACCGTGGAACAAAAACAGGGCGCAATCTTACCCGATGATCAATCTTAGCGACTGCTATTTTCTCCTCACATGCTTGATTCGAAGGCAGATCTCTTAGTGACGGGATCCAGGTACTGAAGCTCTTGCTCATGCGAAGCCTGCTGCTCATGCCCCAGACTCTCTGCCTCTTATACCTCGTACTCGTACTAGAGTCATGCCGTCTATCTACCTCCCCGGCAACCTTTCGGCACCATCAAACCCCTCATTTCGCTTCGCTTCGCGCTTAATAATGAGCACACAACTTCAATAGCATTAAGAACATCATAACAGTGAATGAAAAAAGGAATGCATATACGATATACTTAGAGCGAGCACAAATAACTAAAGCATTTAAAAGAAAAAAGTATCAAACTAAGTTCACCACAACCAATCCACAGTACCATCCCATCCAGCCAAGGGGAAAATGAAAACAGGAAACAGACACGAGAGTCTGAGGAGAGAGGGAAAAAGAAAAATGAGTGATAAACTGACGTATCGGTAAGTAAGTAATCAAAAAAAGATTTCAATCTTGGTATCCAGGACGAGCGCCATCTTCAGCGAGTAATGAACGTATAGATAGGTAGCATTGATGTAAAAAAAAAGAAAAAAAAGAAAAAGGAACCAGCATTTGTTTGTAAGAGAAACGAGGGGGTCTCCTGTACGTATTTCCAGAATCGAGAATCAACTGATCGATGAATTAAAGAACAGAACAAGGCCTTCTAGGACTGGCCACTCGTCTGTCGCCATCGTCGAACCAAGGGTGAAGAGAGCCCAAGCTCAAGACCGGGCGCCAATAAGATGAAAGGCACGGAGGGAGGGTATCAGTCGAGGAACATGAAGAGATGCCACGAAGGAGGGAAGAGTGATGATCGTCGATCAACGATCCGAGGTATCGGGGAAGCATATCAATGGTATAAACAAGCATTCGAGCGAGCGAGAGGGAGGAATTTTGATTGAGACCGAGAAATTAATCGAGGAGAGAGGAAATGGCAACGAGATCAACAGCAACACACCACCAACGCCCCACCCAACCAGCAACCATCCCCTCAACCATCCATCCATCAACGAAACAAGAGCATAGTCAGCAATATAACACAGGGGCGAACGAAATCCAGTTTTGAGACCCCAAGGCAACGACCAAAGCCGTTTCCCCTAGTCTTCCTCCTCTTCCTCCTCCAACACATTATGCAGCGGTGCACCATGAATATATCTCGCCGGACTTGCACGTCCAGTTTCCTCAAACTGTGCAACCAGCGCATCACCACCCACAGCCGGAGGCACAGCTTCGTCACCAAGGCTAATGGAGGTATTGGCATTAGTCGCACCCGGAAGTGATGTCGTTCGTTGAGGGGTGCGGGGTGCCGGTGCAGCAGGTGAAGCCGCGGGTGCAGATACAGGTGTAGATGTAACGACCTCCGAAGAAGCAGTTGAAGGAGGAACGGCAATGACAGGAGCGACAGCGGGGGCGGCAGCAGCCCGACGTTCGCGTTCCCTATACATCTCAATCAACGCTGCAGTCTTCGTACCTGCCCCAGCCGTAGCAGCAGGCGCCCTCGGACCAATTGGATGCGCAGTAACAGCTGGCGCCGGCATGCCATTCGTACTCGCAGCAACAGGGCTTCCATTCGACTTGGCCGACTGTGGCAATGTAGCTGAATCCACTCTCGCCAACCCATTCCCCTCCGCCTCTATCCTGTGCTGTTCCGCACTCATGTCGAAAGTCGGTAAATCAGGTAATGGACTCGTTTGCGGCAAATCCAGTTCCTCGAAGCTACTAGGACGTTGCAACTGTTTCCTCTCGGGGTGCAAATCAAAATATCCCAACCTCCTCTGTTGCTTGAGTACCTGCCTGACCGAGGGCAACCCCGATTCCGGTTCTTCCCCTTGAATAATGGCCGTCGAAGCAGGTTCCACATCATGCGCATGCGAATGCGACAAATCTTGCGAATGGTCATGTTCCTCATCAGCACCCTCCGCATCCGCAGCATAATCCTCGTCCTCATCATCTTCATCCTCCTCATCGTCTTCATCATACCTCGCAAGCCGATGATGTCCCGCACTACTATCACTCCCAACACTCCTTCTCCTCTCCCTCGCCGGAATCCTCTCAATCTCATCAATCTCCAACCCCTGCACATGCGCATCCATATCCACACCTCCTCCACCCCCCGCAGGCCGATGACTATGCGGCACAAAATCCCCATCACTCGACATCCCACTCCTCAACGACGGCGACCTCTGCTGCCTCTCCCTCCTCACAGCCGCCAAAACCTGCGCAACCTCCAAACTCGCCGCATCCGGATCACCACCAGAAGAACCACCAGCACCAGCACCCTTCACCGCCCTCGGATCCACATCCTGTCCCATCATCCTCCTCGAATGACTACTAACAAGTATATCCACCCACGCATCATCCCTCGACTCCCTCCTCTTCCTCCTCTGCGCCTCACCCCCACTCAAATCATCCTGCTCCCCCTCATTCCTCTCAGAATCACTATACGAAGCCAACCTCGTCTCAAACTCCACCGCCGAATACTCCGCAGGCACCATCGACATCCTCTTCGGACTAGGCACCGTAAGCACATTCGTAATCTTAAACCTCGACGCAGATTTCTTCATCGAAGGCGACATCGTCGAATCTGACGTGCCCGAATGCATCTCATCACTCCTCGGCGCTCTCGGAGACGACATCGCCGTTGTCACAGTAACCCTCGGCGGGATCGGTGACACAGCTTTTGGTGGTACCATAGGACTGCCGCTACCACCGCCACCATAAGCGCCAGAGGAGGAAGGGGGAAAGGAAGATGAAGGCTGTGATGGAAGTGGTGGAACAGGGGGCGGTGGGGACCTCGAAGACTCTGCATGTTGCGATACAGAAGCACCTCCGATAGCAGACACCCTCGTCCCAGCTTTAATGACCTTTGTTGAATTCCCACCCTGGAGTAAACCTTCAAACTCCATTTCGCGGTAGGACGGACTTCGGGGGACGTGTCCAACGATATAAGGACGTCCGTTAAGCGTCGGAGCTTGTTTCCACTGCTTTTTCGATGGGGAAAAGAGGAGTGGGATGCGTCGCCGCGTTGTAGATTTGACAGCGAGCTGTTGGCGGTATTCTAGTGGAACGAATTCTTCAAAGAGGATAAGGGTTGTCGCAGTTCGTGGATCCGAGCCTCCAGGAACTGTCGCGCGATTTGGTGGTAGAGACTTGAACTCAACCTTGAATGAATGAATGATAAGCATATATATACTTGAGGGAGAGGGGGCGAGCGCGATCGATACGTACCAAAGCCCAATTAACATCCCTATCCAACCCCTCACCCCTCTCCAAATCCATCCATCCCCCTCCATACACCAAATCACAAAATACATCCACAAAAGCTTCCTCAATAATCTCCTCACCCCCCATAACAGGCTCCGTATCCCAGCCAAACGGCGGCAACTGCTTCTCCGTCTTCTTAATCTTCTTCGTCAGCTCCGCATCCCTCGTCGGCCAATTCGACACCGACAACGTAAGAGGGGTACTAAACTGCAGAGTCGTATTGAGCGGTGCATCTGTACGCGAAAACCCAGCCGTCGAAAAGTCATTCCACGACATCGTCTGTCGTTTCGCCACCCGTTCCTGAAAAACAAGGGGCGTCTATTTAGATGTTTTATCACTAGATTGATGGATACCACCCAACGCACCTCTCTGGCACTTTCTGTCAAATCAAACTGCAACTTCTTATCATCGCCAATATTGCTAAATCCCATCGACTCAAACTCTCCCCATTTCAAATCTGTCAAACTCCGGAATCGATCCTCCCCCTCCCTCCTCCCAAGCCCAAAATAATCCTTATCCGAGGACCCAGAATTAGCCTGCGAAACCGTCCCAATCGTCAAAGTCGACGCAAGAGTCGAAGAAGCACTCGAACCGCCACTCGCACTAAACGCAATACCAGGTGCAATCTCCGGATGAAAATTACTCGGCAAATTCATGCGCTTCTTATAAGTTTCCGAATACCTGGGCGGCAATTTCAACGTCGCGGGCGCGATTCTTTCCCACTCTTTCGAATTCGCCAGTCCACCCATGATGCCGTTACCAGATTTGTTGATGCGATGCGCCCATGTGGCGGCTGTTTTGACTAGATCGGGAGAATACATGCGCACGTTGCGTCGGACGCTCGTGACAGTCGTGGTTTTCGCGCCCTTGCGGGGTTGTGGTTTGACGTTCTTTTGGTCATGGAGGAAGTGAAGCATAGCTGGGTAGCCTTTGATCCATTCTTTGAGACGGATGGGAACGCCAAGGGCTGCGGCGCTACCAGATGGGTGGGTAGAGTTGGAATTATAAGAAGCAGTGAGGCGTGGCGTATCCTGCCAGCGGATAAACGCGAGGAGGAGATGTTCCGTTGCATTAACGGCTCGTAGATAATGAATGTAGGTGTGATGGAAAGCCAGGGTGGCAGGACCGAGGCCGAATAGTAGGGGGCCGAAGAGGGGCGACAGGGTAGGAGGGGTGTGGCCAGAGGAGGTACTGTTGGCTGTTAGTCGAGCGAGAAGAGAAAGAACGCGGACGATGATAATTTGTAGTGTCGGTTCTAGTTCTTCGAGAAATGCCTCAAAGTGTCCTGGGGGATATCCACGGGCTAGAAATGCAGTGCATTAGCTGGGTGTTGCCACGAAAGCAAAAAAGCGCAGAGACATACCTGCCTCAGAGTCGCGGAACTTGACATAGTGTTCCCGAGAAATAAGCCCACGCACATCATGGCCCCCCATAACCCTCACAACCCTCGCAAGTCCCCAGCGCAGACACATTCCTAGCTCATGGGGACCTGCAAACTTGGCTTCCTCGCGCCATGCCCGGTGTGCATCAGTCCACCCAAGGCTTCCCTGGGCCGAGCACATGCGAAGAAAGGAGCGAATCAATCGTTTGATGGCGGATGCTGAGATGTCGAGTGCGGTGGTGGAGAAGATGAATGGAGTGGTGATGCCCCCGCGGGTCTCGAGCTCATCCGCAACGACGCTGACGAGGACTTCGAGCTGCTCAAGGCCAAGGACGACATGGCGTTCGTAGGAGAGATAGCCATAGTCGGTCTCCCTGGCCTGGTCTCCTGCGGCGGGGGGCTCTAGGCTGAGGGGGAGAAAGGAGCCGTCTGGGGGTTGTTGGGGCAGGTCTGGGTCGACATCGTTGAGGTCAGCGCGGGAACCAAGGGTCTTTGCACGCTTCTGAAGCTCTTTTGCCCTCTTCTTGTCCTTTTTTGAGGGCGTGGAGACGGAGATGGGGAAGGCGCGGTTGGAGTTCCTGCTCTGGACCCTGCCAAACTCGTCTAGCGAGGCAGGGGAGTTGTTGTCGGCGGTGAGGCGGCTGCTCTTCTGCGGCGTAGACTGTGTGCGCGACCGGGAGAACAGAGAGGGCATCGGGGGAGCTGATGAGAACGAAGACGCGCACAAACTCTCAATATCATCCACCGGAAAACTCCGTAATCATTTATTTCTATCTACAACTACTTTCTGTCTACTCCCTGGTCGAGTCCCATTCCTGTGTACAGCGGCCGTGGAAACCCGACACTGGCGTGTGCTGTCTGTGGTACTGCCAGCGTAGACTGTGTTTTTTTCTTTCAGTAATTGTCTCCTGTTTTCGTCGCGATGACAACAAACATACCGACTTCGCGAACCTCACTTTTGTTGCAGGCGCAGACCTAGGGTTCCCGTAATCATAATCACTACGGAACACCGCAGGCTCAGGTCGCGGAAACGTCGGCTCAAGGGCAGATTTACTCTCTCCCTGAGGCTCGTACACCCCTATCGGTCCAGAACCAGGCGTGTACTGCGTCTCCCGCATAATCGGCGGTCCCTGTACCTGACTCTCTTCGACATGGTGTACATTCGGCGTTGTCCTTCTCGCTGCTGCCCGAGTACACTTTACAAGAGCCACCACTATGATTAGCATCCCCGCTACGACACCTGGAATGAATGAAATCACCATCACATTCCGTATTCAACGGACGAGCTACTCACACACAATTATTCCCATCGCTAAAAAAATTCTCCCCCCAATAGGCTCCTCATCTCGACACACCTCCTTCCCTCTCCTAAAAAGCGCTAAATTCATGTGAGCCCAGTGCCCACAATTCACTCACCAATTCTTCCTACACACCCTATCAGCGGCCACCGTGGGCACGAGCACAAACCACAGCCCAAGCCACAGGCTTCCTTCAATCACTATCCAGCCATCTATCAACATACTCCCTATCCACCAACCCACACTCACCGATCATATCTCAATCAAATAGGCTCCAGGCCACAAATGGTCAACACAGTCCGGCTGCGTTGAGAATTATCCGCTGCCCAGCAGACGGAATACAAGGGGAATGAAAGAGGTCAACTCGGTCACCATGTACTCGACTGGCGTATATATGTCTGCGACATCAATGTAGTGTTTCGGGATTTGATTTCATCATCCGAGGCAGTGCCCGACCGGAAACCAGTGGCTACACTGTTCGCGTCGTGAGGGAATCTGACACTATCAATAACGCAGCATCGATTCTGTAGTGTAAACGAGGTATCTATCGTAGTGGCGTGGTGCGCCAAGTCCCCGACTCTAGTGTAGGACGTTACAGAGTAAGTGGAGGTGAGTTTATGAGGTAGCCGTTTGAGGCCAGCGATCAGCCGATCTCTACAGTGGTATCATCTACTTTGTCACACGAACTTCCAATTCAACAACTATACAGGTTCATTCTGACCGTATTTGCCATGCGTGTCAAACGACATACAGTGGCCCGCTTTCAAGTTGAGGACTCTACGATGAGTCGATGCGAATAAATGATGGTCCGCGGAGGTGTCATTGTTATGGGGCAAAGAGCCGAGACCTTCAGGAAAGGTCCAGACCATCTAAACCACACATTTCCCACGGGGTAAGGTCCTCTGGCAGAGGAATGGACCAAATCAACATGACAGAACCCTCCTCTTGCTTCGCAGAGTCGGGGATGGTCCCATGTCAAGGCGTCAACTTCACTAGGTTAAGCGCTGGACGCTAGACGATGGGTGAATAACAGAGATCCCCGCACTCTCGAGCCGAGTCTGATAATTCGTACGAAACATGATATTGTCCCAACCTATAATTAACCTACATACACCGAAAGCCCGATCAATCATTGGCCTGCGACGTGCTAAAAGCACATCAGGACAAACAACTGCCTTTGCAGCTACGATATCGTTAGAACCCTCGAGTCGAAAATGGCGCGACGAAGGGAGGCATTTAGCGACGAGGTAGAACCAACCGATACTCTTTGATCTTCTAACCAATACACGTTCTCCTTCATCTGCCAAGCAGTCAACCGCCGTCTCAGGTTCTCATCTCCGAATCGATCATGCTTTAGTACTACATTTATTTCGGTATATCTGGGTACAAAGTTGTGAACACGACGCGCTTAGTACGAGGTCTTGTATAGCTCTATCGAAATTTAAACCAAGTGGGGTATGGGGAAAGGTACCAGTCATCACCACTCTCTCTTCGGCATAACACTTTGTTCTTCCCGCACCCAACAACGTAAAAGTCTTTCCACGAGACACCCCTTGGTTTATGCGAATAAGCAACTGGGTTGTAGGTTCGTCGGACAATCCGATCACGAAAATCAGGGTGAATCTGTGATTCCGACGTCAGCAAAGTGACAAGGTGATAGTTGAAGGCTCCGGGATTCACATTTTTCCTCAGCGGGGGAAGATTTATTTCAAAAGGATGAAAGAATATGGTACGCCGTAGGACAGGAAGTAGGTGAAACTGGAAGTTGAGGAGAGCCTCGGATGTCAAGGAGTCCAAGGGATGACCATCCCATTGCCAAAGAGAAAAAAACACATCAACCAGAAGGTCATAGAGCGCGTAACTTTCGAGCTCTGGGATGGGCCATGTGACACTAATGTGAATTGGATCTTCTGGAGAACCTTGAATGATGTATGAACGTTAGGGCTACTAGACGTTGCAACAGTGCTCTCACCTGTGCTACAAGAATGAATATCGTTCAACCGCCGCAATAGTTCCAGCCGAAGGGAATCGAGACGCGTAAAGATACAGAACTCTCCGGACCGGCTTGGGTCCTGTAAGAAATCCATGAATGACGCATGATAGAATTTGATCCCCAGGGCCGGGGGCCCCATCTGCTGCCCTGGGGACGAGACCAGCTCTAACACAGATTGAAGAAAGCCACAAACATTCCGGAATTGTGCTTCGGAAAGGCCAATTATGTTTGCAATCCTGATGATGGGCGGTGGATTCCAGAACGGCCGGCCCTCCCAGAGGTGCTCTATCCGAATGTAGAACATAAGCAGGAAAATTGCAAGGATCCTCGGAAGAACCCCAGAGGGGACACATCGCATAATCAGGATGTAGAAGAGGTCGAGCTCGGATAAGGGATGCATTGAACCAGCCCCCGTGTTGTCGCTGACAAGGGCGAGGACGGCACGTAGCTGGTCCACAGGACCAAGTAACTCATGACTGCCAACGAATCGGATGACCGTGGCTGCGTAGATGAAAAGCCCCCCGGATAGGTTGAC